>JABMBR010001544.1:0-30764 GCA_018881525.1 Meteorus sp. PSUC_FEM 10030008
ATATATATACTCATATATATATATATATTTGGAAAGTCGTAACGTTCAACTTGAACATTTCTCACCCCTGTTTAGAGGGTGTATGTGTATATTTTGAGCACCTTGAACGTTCAACCCTTTGGCAGCCCTTCAAATACTCCTTTTCCCGCTTTATCGTGACCCTCCTCTCATTAGTTTTCATTTGTTTTCGGAATTATCCCCACCATTCTGTTGCGCATTCTCCTAACACGTTGAATTTGCTGCATCGAAGGAAAGCAGGATAATAAAGTGAATGAGCTTAGAGTCAGTGGGAAACTTGATATGGCTGAACTGATAAATTATCGATACTATTAGAAATAAGAGACGCTTTGATATTTTCTGAGTATGAATAATCATGCAAGGGTGCATCATTCCTCTTGAATATTGCGCAATTGTTGGTTCTTAAAGTTTGTAGAGGATTGAAAGGTGGAAGGTTTTGATTATTCTAACTAATCACAGCAAAATCCTCAACGGAAATGATGAAATTCTCGTTTTATCATCTTTGCTACCCTTGAATACACTTTTCATCCTCATTAAATTAATAATCCAGAGATGAAATCAGCACTGTGGTCATATTGCCACTTGCTGAAGAAATGAACGTTCCATACGTGTGCAATAAAGACGAGCCCAAAAAGCTCCGGATAAAGCCTGTGAGAGAAGGCAAAATAGGAGTTGGATGTGTGGTAGAACTCGAGCGTTGATAGCGGTGTCCTCTGTCAGGCATCGTGCGCGGCTTAAAATGAGCTTAGAAATATTTATCCTACTCTTTCAACGCGTAGTGGTGTCATGCGCGCCACATCGCGAGGTATTGTCGAAGTATAGTTGAGGGCGCTGTTGAGTGCGCGCGAGCTTTTTTTCTTTACTCAAAAATGTTTTTTCCTCCTCACCCTCATTCTCTTTGTGCTCTTTCTCACTTTTCTACTCTCTTTCCAACCCTCTTTGCTCTTGCTACGTTAAAACCCCCGAATACCTCTCGTCCAGAAGTAAAAGCTCGTTGCAGGGGTTTGCGGCCAGCCAATCCGGCCGGCCGCAATCTCCGCGAGCTACGCCCACGCGCCAGTGGCTCGGTTTCCTACCCCACTCAAACGACCAAAATTTCCCCTACTTTTTTCCCCTTATCACACCGAAAGCTCTACAACCGCTTGTGACTCCCACCATTATATAATTTCTTCTCCTCTTGCTGTTTACTAATACATTTACCCCGTTCGTTGGCGCGCCTTGCATAGACAGGTTCAAGCTTGCATGTATCTCTCATTTCACCGGTGAACTACCCTGTCCCCTTCTCCATCACCACCACCACTACCACCCAGTAGTCACCCTGCTACGGTCGCGGACAGCAGCACAAGCTTCAGAGCTTTTACGGAATTTTTAAACTGTTCCGCACAGATGACGATATAATCTGCTATTGATCAAGCATTGCTCACTCTCAACCACGCTTTCTCTCTTTCTACTATCATTCTACTCTCTTTATCTCTCACTTCCACTCTTTATCGGTCGCAATTTTGTCCGCAAAATTGATGCGATGCGTACACCACATGCATTCTGCATTTGCCCATGTCATTTTGCAAATGAGGAAACATTTCGTACATACGACAATGCTTTTATGTTGATGAACATTCCATCATGTTATTTACCATTCACCAACTATTCCCCTTCGTTTTCAAGATATCCTGAATCATTTTTTAGTCTGTAACGAAGACAGAAGAATAAATATTTCAATATTTTGTCGTTTAATTGAATACTTCAGGGCTGCAACACTTGAGTTTAGAGCAGAATGGGGGCCAAGGTTGGGGTGGTTTGCCCCGTGGTTCTTTATCATCTCATTGTCTGCCACCACCTCCAAGTCATATGTCGCAGTCACATCCACCCTCGGCTGGTGCCACATCGGCTTTCAATCCATTTCACCATGCTATTGAACAGAGATCACCAAGATTGTCTGCAGGTCCACCTACTGCTGGTGAGAAGAGCTGATATTGATATTTTTCATTGAAATTATTTTCATTTTTAATAATATTTCTCGTTTATATTTCTAGAGCCAACCAGAAATGATTTGGGACCAATTAGTGTGGCTGTGCGTGAAGTGCCACAAACTGAATCACCAGCTAATGCAGGACCTGGTCTACTAACAACAGCACCAACAGCTACGACATTGACTGAATCTACACCACCAACTGAACCAACGACAAATACAAACGCTCCGAGTCCATCTGCACATCATTCACATTTCCAAGGTGAGATTGATAATAATTTCTAACGGTTCACTTCATCGCATCCTCTTTGAGTAAAATTCATTAGTCACCTTATTAACAAGTTCAGAAATTAATTTTCCATTATACATTAAATGTCAACCTGCTGATAATATGATTTTAATTTGAACAGAGTTTCGGCTCGGGTTGATGTGTGCTCGTATGAGAACGTTGCTCATGCACATTATATAGTCGCAGTAGTTCAACTCTGAAATTATTGACGTGGGTCATGTAAACCTTTGCATTTCCACCGTTCACCTTTTCATGACACCTGCATTCACGATTATATCAGTCATAAATAGCTGAATTGATTTCAACCTGACACTTGTAACACAATTTCTTATGTAGAATTGAAACGGAACAGTCGAATCAGAGAAGAGGTTGCAGATGATTCAGATGAATAAATAAAATTTAGTTGATTGATGAATGGAATGAATTGTTTTGATGCGTTTTCTTTCTGATTTTCAGGACTGCATTTATTGAGAGCTGGTTCTCTTTTCGGATCGATATTTGCGCCACTGTTACCGCAATCATCTTGGCTGTACAATCCACTCTCCTATCATACACAGCAGTATATACTCGAGCCAGATTGGCACACGTTCGCATTACGAATGGCACAGCAACGTCTTCAAAGACCTGATCAAGCGTCAAATCTTGAGGATCTTCGAAAGCTACGTGACACAAGTTCAAGTCCAGGTGGTAGTAGTTCAAAAGGTGGTGGTGACAAACGTGAAGAGGATAATGTCTGCGATGGTATACGTGACACTGACAGTCCAGAAGGAAGCATTGAAGTAGATGATACAACTACAGACCACGATCTAAAGGTTGAAGTTAGAAGTGAGGATTCGATGCGTGGTGAGGATTCACCAAGAATTTCATCAAGTCGAAGTGACTTGGAGGACTTGGTCAAAGACGAATTTCGTGAAATGGAAAAACGTTTGAGACCGAGTATAGAAAATTTTAATGATAGTAATGACATTATTCAAAATGATGATCAATTAATTCAATCACGACGTAACAATAATGATTTAACAGTCAAAATACGTTTGGAAGGTACTGTTGATTTATCAACAAAACGTGGACAGGACAAAGAAAATGTTGGACAGGATTTGACAACACGACGTAAGGAGGATGACATTGATGTTGAGAGAGATACGTCTAAACCTAGAAAGGATCGAAGTCCCAAACCCAGATCAGTATGGCGACCATATTGATAACGAGGAATTTAACCAAGGCAAGAATAATCAGTGCGAAGAAAAAAATGATTATTCGTCAACTTGATATGAAAAACATACCGAAAATTCATGAAATAATGAATAAATATTTGGTATTTATTCATTTCAATATCGAAGAAGTCGACAATGACTTCGAGGACGAACCAGGGTTTACGTTCGTAAATTGATCATAGTGTAAATAAATAAATATATGTACATGAAAAATAAAAGAAGTTAGCGAGTAAAATCGTATGAATTCGTTTAAGGAAAGGGATGAAATTGACATTTATATTGCGGTGAACAAAAAAGAATGCGGAGATCGTGCAAATAATGAGATCGATGCGATATTTATACATAAACAACGTATGAAGAGAAACAAAAATAGATATATATATGCATATATATATATATAATGCGATTCCTCCTCTGGTTAATTGTAAATAAAAAAAATACCGAAACAAGTAAGACAAAAATTAAAGTAATGATGTGATTTGTGACACGATGAATGAATAATGAGAAGGACAATTGAGAATCCAGTTTAATGATCATCTCGATGTTCATTTAAAAAAACCAAAATATCTAAAAACTTTCACTCTGCTCGAATTTCTCTGAATGAATCTCACTTAATTACGTTTAAGCACACCAATCAATAAATATTATTTGTTCCAACATCAATTGTTCCCAAACTCGTATCTAGTTCTCATCCAATTCATCTCCATCCACCATTTCTTCACTCACCCTCGAAATATTTGAAGCAGTTCCATCCATTCCAAAAATACCAAAGGTAAGTTGAATTTTCAAGTCCAAGGGCAGATAATTATTCCTGTGTTAATGCACTCATCATGAATGACCAGTGAACAGGAAGTAAAAAAACCGAATGAAAATAAACAAAAACAACGAAAAAAAAGAAGGAAAGAAGAGAAAAAAAAGTGGAACAATTTTATTATTCACCGCAATTGGCATTGACCACGCTGGCGAATGATGGTACAGAAATGTGTACGTCGCGTGGCACAAAGCTACCCCTACACTTTATAAACACACACAGACACATATGTATAGATATAAATAAAAGATATATAGATATAATCGTAGAATGAAAAATCCTCCGCGTGATTGATGGAGAGCACAAAGCACAGTGGTGGTGTACACATTGGAAAATCGAGAGCCATAAAAATCCCACAAAAAAAATAGGAAAGGGGTGGAAAAAAAAGGTATCCATTTTCTACATTATTTCCCGATTGGCCATGTACCCAATGAACAATAACCCATTCGATGAAGTGCATTCCGTGGGCACACAATTTTCCAATACACCCGTTCGTCAAATCAATATCACTGTTCACATATTTACCAATCTGTGTATGTGAAGGAATTCAATTTGATTGTTTCATAATCAGTACAGTCGCATTAGACACACAGTTGCAATGATGAAAATAGGAGGGAGAATAATAAATGAATAAACCCGAATTGGTGGTGAATGAAAATGAAAGAATTTTTGGTTGAATATTTGGATTTTTTGTTTTTGGCGACTTTGCTTAATGAAAATGGGGAAAATTGAATTGTTGGTATTGGAGATGGGATAAATAAAGTGGTTGGATGTTGATGAGGAATATTTTTGACGGTGGGGTTGAGGAGGGGGTGAGTTGATGATGGAGTTAAAGTAGAATGGGAAAACGAATGAATTTGAGGGGATGAATAGAAATATTTCTTTTATTTTCTACTCAGATGATTTGCGTTGGTTTTTCTTCAATACCACTTTATTTTTTATTGCACATTGACGAATTGTTTTGCAGTTAATTAATCGATGAATATTATCAACAAATCGAATTTATTTGCAATTGAGTAAAGCACCCGAAATTTAATCAATTGAAATATCAAACGCACATTCTCAATCGAAATTCCAACGCAAATTTTCAAATAAAAAATGAACAGCAAAGTTTAAAAAAAAAATAGAAAAAACTCAATGAAAAAACCCTTTGTTCACATACATTGGCGTGAAAATTCGGTCAGTTAGGGGTTACGTGGATGATACACGAAAAGTGACGTTGTATCGTGTGAAAGTCGAATTTTTTTCCTCTCAATTCTCTCGTTTCCCCACTTCACTATTTTTCCATTTTTTTTTTTTTACAAATCCGCAGGTACTGGTTGGGTTATCGCAACAAACTACCCCAATGACGACACGATTAAAATTTCACAGTGACGGGGGGAGGGGGGGGGTGAAACGTGAGGCATATGAATATACTGGGGGGGAGTGGGGATGAACATGGAGAGAGAAAGCGCGAGAATGAACAAGTGAAAGGAGAATATGAGATGGAAAATGCAGCAGAGGAGGAAAACGTGACTGCAGTTTCTCTCAACTGATATTTGACATTGGTCTGTGTAAATGTGTGTTGTAATTGTGTAAATGTGTGTGTTAGTATATATATAAAGCTTGCATGGCCCTCATACTCCACAGCAAAAACGTTTTTGGCCGCACACCCCCATCCCCTTTATGCAGTTGGGTGATTGGTATACGTGACCGCAGCCATCCCCCGCCTTTTTAATACACCCGCACACCTGCACATCCACGCAACGGTGAGCCGTGTGCCATGCACCATCAGACCGAGGGTGTGCATCCCTGAACACCACCATCACCACCCTCATATCCTATATCGCCGTTTTTCGCTTTCTCGCTTTCTATCTCTCGATATTTGTACAGTCATCTCTGCATGATGGAAAGGGAAATTTATACTGAATGCGTATGGCAATGTCTGTGTGTGTGCATTTCTTCCCTGTCAACGTTAACGTCACGGCCAATGGATTGATTCATCGATTGTGTATCCAAATGTACAAAATATCTCACAAACTTTTTGGTTTTATTTGTTGTGATGTTGTTCATGTCAATGCAGGTCTTTTAATTTTTTTTTCCCATGCGATTCCAAAATTTCAAAATTAAATCAATCGATTTTCATATTTTTCATACATATCTTGATGTCTCGGTAGGCGAAGTACAACAATTAAATTCTCAACAGGGGTGTTTTTGGTCTGATGTGTTTGTTGATTGAGACTATTTACAATGTCACTTGGTGGAACAGAAGAAATGGTGATGGAAAATGAAAAAAAAGGGGTGAAATACAACAGAGAAAAAAAAGTCCACATTCTCAGATTGTTCAGTGTCGCGCGAAAGGATCCTGTGGAATAGTGCAAGGACGATCACACTAATCGGATTATACCGGTCTTGGATGTCGAGTGGATGAAAAAGGACTGAGAAAGAGGAGAAAAAAAAGGAAATAAACAAAAGAAAAATGAAAGGGAAGAGGTGAAAAAAAAAGAGTCGAAGGAAAAAGGGTTGCAATGGAGAAAAGGAAGCTCGGGGAAAAATATCTCGCCCGTAAATAAATTATAGCCCGAGCTTCGTAAAAAAGTCTCTGCGAGCATCTCTCGACATCCTGGAACGGAGTTCCGGTCTCACTCTCACCCTATTTCCACCCTCTTCATACGTATATATATATAGAAGCAGTTCATGCGGGCATTGTAGAAAGGAGGATGGTCACCGTTGTGTCTCACCACGTTTTCTTCTTCTTTTTTCTCATGTTCATGTGAATCGCTGTCCTCTTTCTCACACAGCACCTTCTCGTTCTTTTCATACACCTTTTTTCCTTTTTTTTTCTCGTGTATTTTTCCATAGGATTTTTTTTCTCTTCCTTGTTACTCTCACCATACGACCTAGAGCCAACGAAAGCACTTTAGATAATAAGGCAAGGGTGCTGCTATATACGAAAGGGTAAATTGGGTATTCGTCCGAGGAATTATCTCTCTAATTTCTTTAACGCTCCCCGAGCTTCTGTCTCATACTCCAGTTTGTCACCTACTTGCTATCTTCTGAATTTAACACCACTCTTCATATGAATTCCATTTCTGACAAGTCTGAACAGGAATGAATTGACAAAAAAAATTTTTTCAAGACATTTTCCACGCTGTTTAGGGGTAGAAAAAATTGTTGAACGAATAATTTCCTACTATTTGCCTTATAGAATTAGAGAAAAATATTTTGGGGATGAAATTTATCGTTATCTCTTCATATTTCAGTAGTTGTTATGAACAATTTTAACTGTCAATGGCAACAACGATTGGGTTATTCACCGAGAGACTTTGTTGAGTAATAACCGTCAGGTTCGACGTATTACAAGACCATTAAAGGTAGGGGTAGGTCACCCCCTGAAACTAATAATAACAAACGAGCCCCTTTTATACGGAAAGTCTGAAGAAAAGCTCAAGGGTAATACGATGGTGTACGGTGGAGATCGTAATTCGTATAAATGATGGCGTGGCCGATCGACTATATAAGGGTACAAGGGGGTGTCTTTATATATTGCACACGTATACATTCGTACACACACCCTGGTACCATCGAAATGGCTCTGAAATTAGATATTGCACCCTTACAAATATATGATCAAGGTCCGAAAGGAAAGAGAAGCGTCAGACGAGTGAGAAAAGGCCAACTTGGACGAATTCGGTTAGTTGTTCGTGTATGTGGGAAGAGAAAAAAAGGACCAGTGAAAAATGACACCACTGTTTTGTATGTGTTGCGTCGGAGAAGATAAAATGTGATGTGATTTCTGTGGATTAATTTTTTGATCGATAAAGTCTACGGATTTTTTTACTTATCGCCAACACACAAATGAAATTTCACGATTTTCATCGAAGTTTCTCAGTTTATTCTCTCTCGTTTTTTTTTCATGAAATGAATTTTTCTACATCACTGATGTTGAAAAAAAAATATCGTGGAAAATTTGAAACTCTTCACCGCGAGCCATTAAACAAAAGCGGTTGGCTAACCGAGACGAAAGAGCGGAAAAAAACCAAAGCAACGAAATTTTTTCACATCGAGACGTCAGGAATTCCAGAGATGCCTTACGCCACATTTTCCACCCCAATATATATTCTTACTATATATCTATGTGTGTCACTGCCTCTCCCACTTGTTCTACCTCTTCTACTTCGTCTTGTGCCACTCCTTCCTTCCTTTTTTTTTTGACATTCGACCGAAGGGATGAAAGACAAACCGCCGCGCAGTTATGTCCCGCGTCTTTCGTTTGTTTCAAGCGTCATTTGTTTGCGCGCAAAGTCTACAGAATATTTTCAAGAGGGTGCAGATGAAGTGGAATCAGAGACAGAGTAAAAATTCTGAACAGATCGGATAGAAATGTGTAATGATTTTATCTGTGAAATAAAATTTATTCCTTGCAGGGTAAATTAAAAATTTTATTTGTTTTCATATTCTGATCGGTGTCAATGAGGCAAGAAAAAATCTTCTCCCCTTTTTTTGCAAACATGACATGATAATATCACGATATTATTACGATCCTTTGTCCTTTATACACATCCCCTTTTATTATTCATATTTTCCTTATAACCTTCTTCCATTTTTGCTTCAATGCAGAACAACCCTCGTTCTCACATCGAAAAACGGAGCTCTATTTACCCGATGATATTTATGACTTTCAATTCGTGCCACTACCGCTGTTACCACTGTTACTCCTTTCCGAAGATGTGTCGTTTTCATCCCTTAAATATCATCCCCCAAAACTGTTCAACCTTTTGGCTTTATTCTTCGACTTCTTTAGAGCGAAAATTGAAGTTGAATTTTGTTTTTGGAATATTTTCTACAAATCCATCTGGGATAGATTTATTTATACATGAATATATTTATTCATGTATTTGTATGTGTCTTTGGATCATCACTTGAATGGAAACCGGAAGCAGGCAAGGCCACCATGACGAGGAGTATACAGCAGCTGTAAACAACGCGAGCAAACATAATATGACTGATGCCTGGAGCAATGCGAATGTAACCCTCCAACAGGGGTATATAACTGTTCATACCCTTCCACCCTTCTATATAAAACAGTTTCGCAATTTTCTATCTGTGTGAACACGTGAATTTCTAGAATTTATTTAAGTATGTTCTAAATTTTTCTCCAACTTCAAAATTCGATCAATGAACCTAAACTATCATCACCTAAAATATAAAAAGTGATTGGAAATTATTTTTATTGAGGAATCATTTGAGTTTAATGAGAATGAGAGGATAAGACGTGAGGTCTGAGTGAAATTCTATGAAAAGCAACGAGAGGTAAAAAAGTGAATGATGAAAAAGGAACAGAAGCAGGTTTGAACACAAATGAAGAAAAGGGGGTTTCTTTTATCAGAAAATAATTAAGGTTTTCTATGGACGATGATGAATTCGGGCTGGTACCGTTCAGTCAACGTCAGAGGTCGACAATGGGCTCAATGGATGGAACGTTCCTTTATTTAAAATAGCTTTGTGTGTCCCTCTCGGTGTTCTTTCTCTTTTCTGAATTTTGCTGAGGGATTGGATGAAAATAAAGAGAACGAGAGTTGAATCACGTGGATAAGAACGAAGACGAAAAAAAAAGAGAAATCTCATGGAGAAAATTTAGTCTACTTCGTTTGGGTTGCATCAAATCTGATCGCTTTTCATCGTTACCTTTCTCCCCTTCAACTTTGATATTGGATTCGGGATAATTTTCCAGTGTAATGTGATGATTTGGCAGGAAACGAGGGTGCAGGAATCATTAAGATAAGCTAATGAAAAAAATTGTGTCTTGTCATAAAAAAAGAAATTTTTCCTGTTTGTCATTGGAAAGGAAATGCCTAGGCAGGACAACTGCGGAATTTTCCCTCCTCTCTCACCACTGCCGTTCACAATTATTTCACAAACACAAAACAAAATGGACAATGAGTCGAATGAGAATAAAATGAAACAAGAAGAAGCTGTACCAATATCGGACGATATAAATTCACGCAGACGTACTTAACGTGTTTAATCAGTTCGTCACTGTCAAGTTTATGCGCAGGAGCAAAAAAAAATAGTTGAAAAAAAAGGGAGAAAACCGGAAAATCATTACATCCTCTTAATCTGTCCTCAAGTCTTTCTTAGAGTATAAGCAGGGGTTGGTGACTGCAAAAAAAAAGCTCCAAGCAACGGACGTCGTGAATGTAAGTCGCTTGTCGGCATATTGCGACGATTCGCGGCTATAAAACCTCTCGCCGAGGGTTTTGAGATAGAAAGAATATCATTTCTCTCTCCTCACATTTCCCTCACTCTGTAGTAGTGAGCCAAGAAGTGAAAGGGGTTGATATTGCGGGGGTCGCGCGCCCGAGTGACAAATGGCTTGGAATAATACCACCCAGCCGAACGCCGACATCCGGAGTTTGGTTCCTATTGCAGCTATAGAGAAAAAGGGAGAATGGTTGGTGAACGGGGTAATGGCTTCGGTCCTTCGTAGCAGTGGTTGGTCGAAAGAATTCTATTCCTTTTTTTTATTCTCACCCTCTCATCCCCATTCTCATCTTTATCGTAGGACGTGTACAGTTCTTTCACGTTCCAGAAGGGTGAACGACAATGATTTAAATATGTTCTTTGTTCTATTATCTAAAGCCAACAATTCAAACTTTCAAAAAATACTCATAACCTTCATAATGATGTGTCAAAGTAGAGTCTGAACGATTAAATGGCTTTCAGTTGGTACATTGTGCGTGACAAGATGTGCTAAACGACTTTCGAAACTTTTTATTGACTTCAAAATTGTTCATCCACTTTGAACACTTGTCAAAAATTTAGCACAAAGGTCTGTACATCTTTGAGATTTGTAACAATCATTGCCAATGATACCAACAATAAAGGTGTTGACAAATTCAATCAGCTAAAAGTCTGTTTAATTATGACCTGTAGGAGACAGAAGCAGCAACACGAAAGAAACACGCAAACACTCACCCACATCCCAACACCAAACAACCCAACGTGAGAAAGAGCAATTGGAACAAAGCTATCACGGAAAAACCAGAGAAAACAAAGACACAACCATCACGAACGTTACAACGTTATGTATGAACGTCTATGTATAGATCCTACGAGCAGTGTTTTCGGACTTTTCCATTAGCCGGATGAATCGTTAGTCTTTTGTTGACTTTTATTGGGGAATAGCCTGATGCTGGCACGTACCATGGTAATACCCAACGTTGTATAGTTAAATAGAAAGAGAAAGCACTGAAAAAGTGAGAAAGTGAGTGAGAAGAAAAAAAATTTGGAGATAAACGAGAGATAAAAAATGAGAAAATGGTGTAACGTTCGTGTTACGAGCTCTGATTAATAAAGTAAGAGAGTTGTCTCGTTTCCGTTCATCCATCCCTTCTACTCTCATTTCAATTGTCCTCTACATTCACCCCATACACTAAACCTTAACATATATCAGTAACAATGTCCTCGAAAAGTTCAAACCCATTTCCCTATTGCACATACTTGACAGTGCCTTTCTGTTATCCCAACATCAGTGGCACGTTCGTTGAAAAAAAAGAATCCGGAAGTCCAGTCGAACGCAGACATGTTGGAATAGAAAATGGTGGTGGCGCCCCCTACAGCAGGCGTCCTAATACCACAACACTAAGGCTATACTCTCGAACCATATCCAGAGAAGTGAAGTGAATCCAAAGGAGGAGGATATGCTGCCATTGGAATCGGTTGGAGGGTTAATTTTCTGGTCAGTTGGTCGCTTCTGGCCACTATCCGAGGGTTATAGCTGAACGATCTCGAGGCTCGTAACATCACCCGTCCCTTTAGTTTACCCCCTGTACGAACATAAATATCCGGAATTAGCCATTTCTCCTGTATTTTCTCCCTCAATAATGTTGTGTATACCATTTTGTCTCTGTGTTTCTATCGGACTTCTTCAATTCGGTTGCTTTGAATGTGTATTTGTTAAGTGGGAGGAATTGGGAGTTATGGATGGGAGAGGAACTTGTACGGGGGTGTATGTTTGGTAGAGCTTGATGGTAAACGTCCTCTACGATCACTTGACCGATTAAGGACCCACTGACGTTGAGCTTCGATTCGAGTGTCTCGGTCTCCACTCGGCCCTTCAGTATAATGTGGGGTTGAGTCGAGTGGATTGACGTAATTGAGGAGAAAATATGATGCAGGGTCTCGTCATAACTGCCTGGTGAGACTATGTGATGTTTCCCATCGCGTAATTCAATCTATGTTCATATGATGATTAATATCGCATAAATTGATAGTACTTGACACAGTGCTCTGTGTATTGAATTTGTGTGGGTGAATTTTCGGGATTTGGCAGTGGGAAATTATTAGAGATGAATTTGCTCATTTGATTTATTTCAGTGTTATTTTCTATTTGTTTCTTGTTTATTGAGACGGAATTTGTCATGAAAAAAAAATATTCTCCAATGAAAGATGCCGAAAATTTTTGGAATATCTGATAATTACCAATAAAAATCAGAACATGCAGTTCATGAAGGTGAGCCTTGATGGAATGAATGGATTTTTCATTACATTTTATTATTTGTTTTTAATTAAGTGACGGGGAATTTGCAAAGAAATTCCATCACTGCGTAGTTTTTTTATTTTAATTCTCGTAAGTGTGGAAAATATGAAATGTTGTATATTCGTCGTGAAGAATGTACATGAAACAGTAGAGAAAAATGGAACAGCATGGAAAGCAGTTTGCAGATTCTTTTGAGAATTAAATATATCTCCAGATAATGGATTGAGGAATATCGGAGAATGCCAGAAGGCAAATGCTATATAGAAGTGTTCGGTGAACAGAGCATTCGATACGTTGCATCTTGATAAATAAAGCAAGCAAATGCCTCGACTGGGGAAAATAGATGAAGAGCAGAAAAGGGTGGTGTGTACTGGATGCTTGGTAAAATGTACAGCAAAGATCGATTGACTGGAGAGTTCTCGAGATATAGCAAGACCGAGAGAAATATTACAACGAGATGAATCGGAACTGTTTCAATGACGTTCAATCATACCATGAACTTCGAATGTGAAAATGAAGAGTTTAAATTTCTTTTTTACATTCAGAATCATCTTAAAATAGATTGGTGAATGTATTTCACTGTTGACTTTGTCCTCTCGCCAAATAGCCAACGTCCAGCTGGATAGATTTCATCATGAACGAAAAGACGTTTTTACTCACCGAGTGAGGATTAAGAAAAGCCCCAAAAGCTTCTTAAACTGCGGTGCTGACTAAGCTGGATACATGCTCTGGGTATACGATCCCAGTCAGTTCTCTTTCGTCCGTGCCATCCTCTTTTGTCTGGATCATCCATGTCCACTGTACTCGACATGTTCTTTTAGAATGTGCTTTGAAAAAGCAGAAAAAAGTAGAGACGAGAAAAGGTTGTATTCATTATTTTTGTTTATTCCCCTCAGAAGAGGACTTTTGTTGTATACTTGAAGTATTCGGATTTCAATATCAGCAAATTCATATCAGTTTGAAAACCTTCCTGCTAAAATCCTACTTCTCATCTTCTACCTAATGATGGTACGATTGGAATGTAAAAGAACGTATCTCATTCGGCAATTTACACAGAGATGCTGCTTCATAGAGCAAAAGATATGCATGTGGAATAGTTGGTGATGCTGGTAGTATTTGTATTACACCATTATATAGTCACAAACACCACCAGTGGTATCAGTCGTATCAGTAGTAGTGAAGGAAAATGCGGCTCAGACATGGTAAAATGGAGATTCATGCATGCTGGCAACTGCCGTGTGGGAAAATCCAAGTCGTACCGCGATCAGACGGGTCCAGTTCCTACATTGCGCGCCCACCCTTACGTCCCTCCCTACTTTTCGATTCCATGATGCCACGTCATTCCGAGACAAGACGAAAAGTTCGTCTTGGAGGCTGGCGCGTTTGGGATTCGTGGATGCCAATCGGGATCAGAAACCCCTGGAACGTTGCAAAGGAGAGAGAGACTGATCCTGTATTTGAATACGGGACGCTTTCTATTTTCCTTTTGCTTACCCTATCTATACTCATGTATATATAACTCTCTATCTCTCCATCACTCGGGGTGGACTACATGCATTTTAACTACCGGCCAGATGCCGCGAGTCTCACGACCGTCCGTCGCTTGGCATCGCTCAAGTTTCTCAACTATCACATCACCCAACACCACTTCTAACCCCCAGAAGACACCCGATGAGAATTGTGTCTCTGAATGTGTTATAGGGGATGAAGGATGCAAACTATCCAGTATATATTATCTATCTACGTGTGCATGACTTGGTTCACTGTTAGTAGTGACGCGAGATTGATTTAAGATGGTGGATAACGAGGCAAAGATCATTGGATATCAATTAATCATCCAGCCATTGGATAAGTATAAAAAAAATTTTTTCTTCTTATTATTGTGATCATGTCATCAATTTTTCTGGTATTCCTGTTTGGGTTCTTGCTAGACTGCCATCAGATTGGACGATTTCAATTCCAATTAACCAGTTGAGAAATTGATACCTACAAATTAATCAAGTTAATCTATCGAATCCTTCATCGTATACCACACTCATCTATTCATTGAACGATCTCTTCCCCAATCCACAATAATAACAATTATCCTCACTATCAATGTGAGACCTGGAACACATCAAATAGAAAACGGCGAGATAAAAACTCTGGGTCAAAAGTTAACTGCTTATCTAACGCCTAATATGTTGGGAACATTGTGAAAAGGAGGTCTGGTTGGTGAGGCAGAAGAAGCAGAAGCAGGAGCAAGAAGGAAATATGCCATTGTCTTTGTCATCGTCGTCGTCGTTAAGGGGATTGGGAAAGGGAAAAGGCAGTTGAGGCCGGGGGTTGTTGGCGGCACCAACTGAAAGACGAGGAGATTGAGACAGTGTGAAGTGAAGAGAAAGAGAGAGGGTGAAAGCGCCTAGAGGTAAAGAGGGTGGGCCCACACCCCCAGTTCGTTTCTCGGTAGCGTTGTAGCCCCGAGTGGGGTACCACCAGAGGTGGATCTGGTTGGCCGCGGCGTTGGCGTCGGCGGCTGTCTTGGACAAAATCAATACTGTGGCCACCCACCCCCTGTGCCGTTGCTTGTGGCCCCCCTAAGGTTGCGACGAAGCAACTTAGTGTGTGCAATAGAGAAACATGAGAATGATAGAGAGGTGAATAGGAAAAGCCTGGTGGCAGGCAAGAGAGGGTGACTTGGCTGCAGATGCCGCGTAATTACCACCCTCAAGACACGTGTGGCGCTCGCGCATCCGCCACGTCCTCACCACCACTACCACCACCATCACCTTCATCTTCTCCTTGTCCACCCCACTCTTCTTCTTAGCCATATTCTATACTGGCATCATCATCGTATATAGTATCTCATTATGGTGGTGTACATTCTGTACTTTTATAGTTCTATGAGCCAACTTTTCTCCCTCAGTTTTATTATTATTTAGAATTATTATTTTACAAATTAATTTTCGAGCATTCTCTTTTGATGGATGTTGCGAAATGTGGGAATCCCTTCTGGTTAGTGATATTTTCCAGTTGTGGAAATTTTCTAGATCAGTTTCATTGGAAATAAATTGATTTGAAATGGGGAGGAAAACAATTTTTCTTTCATCTGGTGTTAATGGGAAAATTAATTTTAAGATTTTTTTGAGACGAGAAAGAATTCTCTCGGATTTTTATTGTTATCACGAACGAAAACTGCGATTCGATTATGAATTTTAGTTGAAACCATCACAAGTACATTAAAAGTTGAATTACGAAAAGTTTGACAGCACGAAGAAGATTCTCAAACTCGTTATTTTGTGTGTCAATAAAATGACTCTAGTTGTCCGATCAATTTCGATCGCACTTTCACAGGCCATGAAATTACACGTGCGTACTAACTACAACCAATGAAATTTCCACCCCAACTGAACACAAACTAGACTCCCGCAACCACCCCCACTAAATACACAAAACACCCTGTTCCATCATTAAAAAAACCGCACGATAAAAATTCAACAACATCCAGATCCCTCAGCATCTTCACACTTTTTTCACCTTTCCACCCCCAATCCTCCCACATCAGTGATACCACCCCAATCTGCCTCCAACTCCAAAAATTTCTGTTCCACTCCCATCTTCACAATCAACCCCCATAAATAAATCCAAATTCAGTTGTATTCAATCACCTTGAGCTTATGAAAATGGAGAATTTGAATATTGCGGACGTCGCTGGTATGGAACGTTGCAGCAAAGAGTTTTAAAGAGGGGGTGGGTTGAATAGAGCGAGTCTTTCGTTTGGTGTACACGTATATATATATAAAGTAGCAGCACTCACGTTATATATACAGGAAGCCCCTAATAAATTAGCATTCTCGTTCTAACAAGGTCCAGACTTCATCCCTCAGGGCCAACGCCGGGACTACCTACAACATACCACCCTTGCCGGACATTGCGAGCATAGCTCTTCCAGACCCAACTATATATAGGTATAAATATACATGTGTATATATCTCAGGCGAGAGCTTTATCCACCTCTGCTGAAGCCAACTCTTCTCTATCTGATCCATTTCTCTCTATTCATCTTTCTCATTCTTGTTTTACTCACTTATATATCCTCTTTGCTTTCTGCTTTTCTGATGCTTCGGTTAGTGCATAGAATACACCCCCACCTGATATACCAAAACCGGAAACAACCCCTATTAATAATATAAGAAGGAACATTTGTTTCATGACTTTATTGTTTTGGAATTAATTGAATTTTGATTTTATTGATGATATTATTGATGAATTGTAAATTTTACCTCATAAATTATGCAGCGAATGTGAATTTTAGATGAAAACTTAGCAAACCCTGAACACGTATCCAACTAATCATACCGCCATTTCCTTTAATATCCGAAATGGTGTTAGCGAGTGTATATCTTAACTCTTGAGTTGGTATATTGCTCTTCTGGCCCTTCAACCTCTTATACTCCATTCAGTATATACTCCTGCAAGTCTTAGGTACTTCCGGTGAGGTTATAACCGTCTGTGAACAAACGGGAACCTCACATCCGTTCTCTAAATGTTTCAATGGTTAAAATTTCTGGAGTCGGCATCTAAAAATTCTCCAACAATTTTATTTATGAATATTTTTTTATCACATTTCGATTATTTATACCGTTATTGTTGATTGAATACGAATTATTGTGAATTTATCAGAGATTTTTATTTTTGTGATGAGTGGAAAGTTTTCGAGATGAATGTTAAACGTCAAAATGATTTTAATATTTTTCTTTCTATTTTTTTATGTGTTTATCACGATCTTTGCACGTACTGTTGTCTATGTACAGTCCAGTAGATTTAGTTTGCGTGTATCGATGGAAGCGCACTAACAATGTGCGTGTGACTGGGTAGATTTTGCCAATTAAATGCGAATTGTGTAATGGACGAAGGGGTGTGTGCGTCCACTCTGCAAAAGGTTGAGATAGTTCACTTCATATATTTCTTTATATATATCGCTTCATTCACATATTTACTGCAGAAATAAAATTCATTTCAAATGATATGTGAGATTCATTTCCCTCTCTCGCAGAAAATAAAAAAAATTCAGATCAATTTTTTATTTCGTTGTTTCCATTTGTCACATTTTTTTCTATTTATTCTGAATTCATTCTCATGAGTTTTTCACCCTCAAGAATTTTTTCTCGTTCTATTTTATTATGAAAATAGTTTTTCTACGTTCTCGAACAATCAAATTCGAATAGAAATAGCGAAAAAAAATGGCCATTCACACAATAGAAAAAAAAATGAAAATTCTTTTCAAACAAATAACATTTTCATTCCCAACTGATTCGAATTCTTCTTTAATTGTCTCCAATATTGTACATCTAAACAATCAATCCTGTAGCAAAATGAAAGAACGAAAAATGCGACGAAGAAAAAAAAAATTCCCCATAAGTAGCAACGCGACAATCGAGATAGCAACAGTGACACCCTGCATTCAATCTAACGAGCGGATCTACAACGCTTAAATGGCCCCATCAAACACAGAACAAATCTTCTTCGGAATCCGCGTTGATCCCCACGACGACGACAACGAACAGAGAAGCGAGAAAAGTGTGAATGAGATGACATGATTGGCAATGCTACAAAGAAAAAAAAAGAGCAAACAAGAGTAAAAAAAAATCAAAGCAGCACCATTATTAAAAAAAAATCAACCAAACAATAAAATAAAAGAACGAAAAATACGATGCAGAATGAGTTGATTGCAGAGAAAAAAATCTTGAATATATTTTTTTAGATATACAGACACAGTCCAAGCATTCAAACAACAGAGTGAGAGAGGGTTGGGGAAAGGGTCGTGGTGAGGGCGCGAAATCGTATATAGTTTCTCTCGGGGGTTGAAAATGTGACGACGCTCCGCCGCCGAGATATTAAACTATAAATCCTTATCCCACTATGTACATATGAACGTGGAACGGACCACTATGCGTGGTGGAAAAGAGGACCCAGTGTAAGAGGGAGATAGAAAGCATCCTGTCTCTGTACTGTCCCCGGATACACCGTTGCTCAACTGCTCATTCACCCCCAACCCTCCACCATACACAACAGTTCTCTGACTATTTTTAGTCCTTCTCTTTTTTTCACTTTCATTCTTTTTTTTTTCACGAGTAGTTGTTTCACATTCTTCTCACATTCCATTGATTGTAATTTTTAAAAGTCAACATGTCAATGTTTATAATTATGTTTGTGTAGGTGGAGGGGAAATTGAGTTTGTAATTAATTTTGAGTTTTTGTTTATTTGTTGGGTGATGAGAAGTTTCCTCTCGAAAATTGTTATCCAGTGAAGATAACGATTGAATAGTCAAGTTGTTTATCTAATTTCCCATTTTTTTCTATAAATAATCTGTTGTAATTGAATTTTTTATTCTTTCAATTTTACGATTTAAATTAAATTGGGATAAACACGCAAATATTCATCAATAATATTTTACAATAATGTGAAAATAGAAGAAATAAATTTCATATGAAATATTTTGTCGAGAAATCTTGAAGATGATACTCAAACGTGTCGGAACAGGTTCAGGCTGTGGACAAGAAAGAAAATATCTCACATTCAAGTGTGTCCATAGCAACAAACGCACACACGCGCACACAGATTTGTCCAGGTCATATCATTTGAATCTCATATTCACGCCCAAGTGGCCACACACGTGGACAATTCAATGTCTCTGCAAAAGCCGAGTATGAAAATGAGACTGAAGAATCCACATTGGGTGGTAGCATTTCTATTTCTTTGTAAGTCAAGACTCTACACAGTCTTGTCATCATCATCTACAAAGAAATAAGAGCGGGAAAATAGCACACAAAAATAAAAAAACATAACTGTAAAAAAAAAAGAAACGAGATAGAGCAAGGGATGAAATGACAGTGAAGAAGTTGAGAAGTAAAAATAGAAAAATTCTGGTGTTTTCACACATGTGAACTTTTATATATAAAACGCTTGGTCAAGGTGTATCGTTACTTTTCTCGTGTCGTGCCAGTGCTTTGAACATTGCTCAAGGGGTTGAGATGCTTGGAACTTCACAGAGCCAAGAGTATAAGGTTGAAGGAATAGAGCAAGAGTGTGCAAGGGAATATAAGTGGAAGAGTGAGAGAGAGAGTGATGAGGGAGTGGTTTTGCTCTTAGCCGCGTTAATGCCTTGAGAGGGGAGTGTTAATTAATAATTGCAAGAGGGTTTAAAGGTATATAGGCTCCTAAAGAGGATAGCAGCAAGGGTTCAGGTATAAATCTATGTATCTAGACATTTATGTATATGAGAAAATGTCTGCGTATGTGTGAGGGTGTTATACCTTGATAGATGAGAATATTATTATTGAATATTATCACTTTCATCAATTTATTTTATTGTCTTTCACGATGCTTCCATCATTTTATACATCACCAAATATTTCCAAGTCACCCCATAATTTTTTTTCACCCCTTACTACCATTTTAAACATTTCTAACCTCAAAAGAGGATTTTGTTGTAGACCAGTTTGATCAGCAACAATTTACCCTCCCCAATTCAATGGCTGAAACATCACAATTGACATAATTTGTCCACCAAAAAAACCAGACGAAAATAATTTACATTTAGCATCAAAATACAGACAAAATGGTGGAATGAATCCGAGAATAAAAGCAGATTTGTCGTTGGTGTTTGCTCAGAAGAAACAAAAAAAGAAAATGAAAGGAAAAAAATGGAAAACACGGGAGAAAAACAATACAGAATACAATGGAATCAGAAAAAGGGTTGGTTGCTTTGGCTGAACTTTTGTTGGACCCTCGGACCAATGTTTTGGGATGTGGATAAGGACAGTACACGCAGTCGAGCTTTTCTGAATTCGTAGACATACAAAATCGTGGAGATGATGGTGAGAGAATGAAAAAGCGTACATTTAGATATATATAGTTAGCGAGTGAGTGAGCGAGGGATAAGAGTAAGGGGACGACGTAGGCCGTGGGTTTGCGAGACCTGTCAGAGAGATAAATCGGCTCCAGCTTAATTAAATCTTCTTCCACGCGCGCGCTAACCCATACTCACTATATTCACTTCGTACATGTACATATATACGTATGATATATATACATACAAAACTTATTGGTTATACTTTGAAGCTCCTGTTTGTGTATTCGCAAGACGCCTCACTCGACCAACCAGACAAACTGGACAAACAATCGAAATATACAAAATAAAATAGAAAATTTTTAACTCGATGATCCTTAGCATTTTCATCGTCTTAGTATTTGCATAGTACCACGAGGGAAAGGTCTAGACGAGAAAATCACCAAAAAAATTGCAAAAGAGTGAAAATTATCGAAAATTTATAAAAATTTTCACATGAGTTTTTATTTGTCTCGTATTTTTGGAATTAAAAATCTTATCGAACATGATTCAATGTGGATTTTTGTCCGTATGAAAAACCTTTCCAAATGTATTGGTGAATTTTGACTTGGAGCATCACCAGATGAAAGGAGATAGTCCAATTCTTGAACAAACATCTCAATAACGCCCGACTTCTCAAGATCTCAGGCTCATGGAATTTTCCAGTACTCTCTTACACATCTACCTCTTTCTCACCCACCCATCTCTGTATAGAATACATAGATATATATATAATTTAAAGGGGTTGGTAAATATATAGAGATGGCAAGACGAACACATTTGAAGAGACGAAGCGTTTCATGAGGAACTACATTCACAATGCATTGAACATATACAGAGTATCTAGGAGCAATCGTGGGGTATAACGGGGTTAGATATAGTGCGGGTGAGGGGCGAGGTTAAAAGGAGAGAGTCGGGTATTAAGAGGGGTTGTGCAAGGGAGAAAGTTACAGAGGGAGAGTTTAGAAGGAAAGAGAAAATGGGGTGGGCTTGGCTGTACGTCGATAGAGCGGCGCGCCGCGGAGGCCAAGATACGACACCACTGCTACCGCCGGCAGACCCGTAAAGGGGTGGCCTGGGGGTTTCGCCTTTATACTCTCTCTGTTTCCTCCGCCATTTGCTCTTTCACCACCTTCGCTTTATGCATCTCTCACTCTTTCTTGGTGTGTAAGGTACAGACAGATCAGTAGAGACATTTATGTTCGAGTGTTAAGGGGTAGGGGGGTGGAAAATTAGGGAAAAAAGGGGTGAGATGATACTGATTTTCATGTATGGAATTGTGGCATCGGGGGATGCATCGTGAGATTAAAATTTTGATATAGGAATGATGGTCATTAGTAACTCACCCCCATTTCCCAAATCCTTTCCACTTCAAAATCACATCAAAATTCCTTCTGTTTTCCAATCGTCAAAAAATAATTCACCGACAAACGAATTGACGTTGAATTTACCTGCATTAAAACGGTGTCAATTACCTGATGCGGCTACAAACGCGTTCGCATGCCTCGATATAATGCGAGCCACATACTGTACATATTATGTATACAACACACACACACACACACACACACATACTTATACATGAATATACCTATTGATATAGCATTACTCCTAGGGATATGACAAACGCGCCCGGCACGGGGACGCTGACACCCCCCGCGTCAAGAATTCATACAGAGGGGGTACTAAATAGAGGATTCAGAGGGTGTTCGGGCTGTTGGGGGGTATCAGGGGGTGTTAGGGGTGCCAGGGGTGCTGGGTGGATCATAATTAACCAAATACCGATACTCACCCATAGTGGCTGAACTCCCCGCCATCGTCATCCATTGGCTCATCCTCGCACCCAGACCTCACTTCAACCCCGTCAACCTTCCTCTCTATGTTTATGTCTATATATATTGATATGTGTTTGTATGTGTGTATGAACCGACGCGTAGCGACATACGTGCGACGCATACGAACGTAATTGTGAACCCGCTGAAACACCCACCGATCCGACCCGTTTAACCGATCTCTCTGTATATCGGCATGTCATGTCGAATTACGCGGAAAAACACTCGCTAAATCACGCGGGTGAATTTCGACGACGCGACAACGTGAATGGGAACATTGGTGGACATTTTGGAATAAAGTATAAAATTTAATGGAAATGGATTGGAAAGAAAAAGGGATGAAATTCAGAAGAGAAATTTAGGGGTTCATATGAATTTTTTTTTCATGATGTGGAAATGTGAAATTTAGAAATTTTTTGTATTTGAGATTGAAAAAGAGATAAATTAGGGGTGGAATATTTAATATGTAAAAATGAATCAGGGAATATCTGCTTTGTTTCTTTTTTTATAGTCTCATTTTGTCTTCATTGTATTCGCACATGTGGGTGAGCAAAGTCACGTGTATGATGAGAAGTCTCGAGAGTGTCTTGGTGAAGGAAAAAAAAAAATTCTGACCCCAGTTTGCCATACACTGTAACATCTGCTATTCCTCAACAGAGGAGGAGGAGTAGTAGAGAAAAAATTCAGGACGACAAGAAAAAGTCGTGGGGTAGAGAAATGGAATTGAGAATATATTTCCATGTCTATATAAAAAGCAGAACTTTTCCAACAATGTGATTGTATAATTGAAAAAAAAATATCTGTAAATTAATTTATTGTAAAAATAGATAAGTGAGAAATATTTTATGAATTAGTTAAAATAAACAAGAACAATCATTATTTACGGGTTGATATGTTAGAGGGAGTTATATACAGAAGAGGAGGTGTACGAGGGTGAAAACGACATAGCTAGAGGAAAAGTTGGGAATATGCACAGCATGCGGAATCAATTGCACTGGCAACGGACACGATGAAGCGAAATTAATCAAACTACACCGTCGCAGTAAACGCTCTTCTCCCTCTTGTGTTATTCCCTTTTCATCCCCATCACAATTCTACGCATTGGACATGAAGTCGACAATGAAGGAGACTGAAGTAGGAATAAACGATTGATACCCAATGCTGTAGAGCGATTCACAAGGTCAAAACGATTGAAGAGTTGATACAAAAAAGAGAAGTGAAAATATTCCAGTTTACAGATTGCTGAAATCTCTCTATTTGTAGAAATGTCAGTCTTTTGTGAGTTCCTTTACAATTTTGGGTTGTAGAAAAAACATTCCGTGAGGAAAGTCGATTATTTTCCAATAGATAAATGGTCGAGGCAAACATTAATAATCAGGATTGAATATAAATCCCCATAAAAAAAGCTCAGCGCATTCACACCATCAACCTTGACCTCTTCCACATACAACTATTCATCTCGCATTCCTCCATCACTTATATTCCCGCTCATGCTTCGAATAATAATCAACATCCCTGTATAACATCCACTAATCATTACCTACAAGTTCAACCGCACGTTTCATAATAAAATCAAAATTCCAGGATTATTTTTCAAGCTGATTCTTCTTCGCTGCAATAAATTATTGAAATGGTTTTAACACAATTTTCTCTGGCAACAATAACGAATAAATATTGAAAAAATACAAGAAAGTACAATTGAAAAATGTGGCGAAATCTCTGGTGAAAGATCCGAGAATGTACAAGTTCAGACACGTTTCTAATCCACAGAACATTGCAAAACATAATTCACTTCACCATTTGAACATGAGGGATGAAGTTGGATACAGAGATACGTTGATGATCTATGATGATAACTCATGGGACAATGAGGTTACATGAACAAGGCGAAGGAAATTCTGTGTGAAGAGAATGAAAAGCGTTGGTGCTTTTGGTTGCTTTCGTCTCTCTACTCATCATGGTCTTAATAAGCCAAAGTGCACGCGACTTGGAAATTGAAAAGGGCTTCATACACATTTAGGATCGGCGTTGGTATGATTTCAGTGTGTTCACAGTAGTAGTGTTGAATTGAAGTAGTTGAGTTATGACGCAGAGTATCCCAGACTTTGGTTTTTTCCATGAGATGGCAGGAAAAAGTGAAAACTCGCATGAAACAAAAGGAAAAATTCGTAGCCGTTGGCTACAATCGAGTACGAGTGTGACGGTCCATCCAGTGACACTTCACCCCTCTCAGTTGGTGGCCAAAAGGTTTTTTTTTTTTCATCTATTTCCCAATTCTTTCTCTCCATCGTTGTACGGTACCTTCTCATTCCCACTTTCGATGGTCGTGAATCAAAATCGTTGTATACACTTTTGTCCACTTTTCGTTCGCTTTCTCGACAATCAGAAAATAAAAGAAGACTAAAAACTCATTCCCTTTCAATATTTTCAGAAGCAATCCCGACTCGTATCCCGGGTGGAGAGGGTGGAGAAAAGTATTATGTAGATATGAAAAAGGAGAATGTGAATCAGAGTTTTTTCTGATGATAAATGCGTTGAATGGAAATATGAGTGAAAAAAATATTTTACCAAGGTGATGGGATTGGTAGAGGAGAGTGGTGCGCTTGGTGTTGAAAGGGTGAAGAGTTAAAAAAAAAGGGAAACAGTGAAAGAGGTGTACAGAAAGAATCGCAAAAACTAATATCCGTTTGAAGGCCATTTGTTTCGTATTGTTTCGGACGTTGGCGGAATGTTTGTATATGCGGGAGTGAATATGAGTAGAAAATGAAAAAAAAAGAAATTTTCCTTTCCGTAGGAATGTTCGGTTGTCTTGAGTGGGTGATTGAGTGTTTCCATTGTTCATTGGTTAATTTTTTCTTCACTTTCAGTTTCCTCATGGAATTGAACTTCACTTTTATTTATTCACCCCATCTCATGACTTTGAACATCTGAATATTAATCATTTCAATAAATAATGTCGCACTGATTCTTTTTCTTTTTTCATTCATCTCAATGTTGGAATTTCATCTTTTTCAATCTCCAATGCGTAATTTTACTGCTTCATCTATGCAAAAATTAGAAAATGCAGAAAATACACCTCTGCATTATTCTCAATAATTTCTTCCACATTTTGTAGAGGTTATCATGAATTGGTTGAATTCACCTATTTAAGTCTGTTAAAATAAGAATATTTCTCACCCCCTGTCAATTTTCTGGTCTAAATAAATCATCATGACCTAAATGTCAAGCGAACAAAGCAGCAAATCCCATAATCGATTTTATGTATATTTATTTGTGTACACTGGGAAAATATTCATTGGGTAAGGAACCCGGTGAATGTTGGCTGTCGTTAAAGCCTGTCGATAATTACTGATAACAGCTTGACGGCTTATAAAAAGTTTTGTTGAAGTCGCTTCTTGTTCGATGCTGTTTCTCCATCGCGGATTCCTCTTCGTCTTCAGCTATTTAAGTTTTCTCTCTTACACCTCACGCTCCCCTCAATATTTTTTCTTCTTTTCCCACTTCTCTTCTCCCTTCTGTATTTCAACCGAGAAGTTGGTTTACCGCCCTCGGGGGTGGTTAGCGGGTCTAGTTAAGGGGCGTCTTAATTACCCACCGTAATGAACACCTTGTCGTAAAAACTTGCGTCGGTTTAATTATTTCAACGTCGTCTTTTCTTTACTCCAACTGTCTCTCTCCTTCCAACTTTACTTCTCACATTTTTCTTTATTCATTCAGCTCTTCTGTCACTTTACACCACTCGCTCAGTTACCCTTGTATAGGGGTGAATGATGTTTCGATTTGAAGGGGTGAGTGTCTCATTGGACTTCGTATCTCAGTTGAATCATGAGAAAAATGATGGGAAAAAATTCCTGTTTCAATATTTTCAATCATCAAAATAACCTCAAATTCTTCTTCAGAATTTTCATGGTATAAAAATGATCCAATCGTGATTTTTAATAAGAATTTTAACTCATTCAATCTTTCTCCTCGCCTATCATCAAAAGTGTAAAAGTCATTTTGTCTCAATTGGTTCTGACACATTTTCTCTTTTTTTCTTTTTTCTGCCAACGACTTGGCGACGAGGGTTTGCCCCTGATTTGCCACGGTAGCGGAGGGTGATCGTGAGTTGTCGACACGCGGGGGTGTGGTATGTCGTGGACTGAATAGAACGGATACAAAAAAAGGAGGCAAGGAAAAATAAAATATAAAATCAAAACTGCTTTTATATGAAACCAACGGGATACACCAACACAGCGTCCCATTCCGAAACGCTTTTTAATATTTAAAAGCACATCTGAAATATGCCGATTCTTAAACATAAATACACGGGGTACGAGGGGAAGTGTAAGGGGATGAAAGTAGAGAATGAAAATACAGGATGGAACTGAAAGTATATCACGACTCTCTATTTTCCTGCCGACTTATATTCACTCAGAAAGAGAAGAATTATAAATATGAATGGAAAAAGTAGGGCGGAAAGCTCTGTACTCCACGTAAAGTGATTCAATGATTTATTTCTCGTTCCCTTCATTTTTTCCCCTCCCCCCGAATGCAAAATACTTCGTTTTCCAACTGCGACGGTTTACCCAACGTTTGAAGATTTGCATTTTCTAAATGGCGGATATTTTACTGTTTCAATTAAAATGACGAGAGTTTTGTTTGAATCTTGAAGTCGACTCGTTATTTGTCCACTCTTTTGCGAAGTCTCAAATTGTTCAACGTAATTTTGCATTAGCAGTGTTACATATTTATGTGATTGGACGTATCATGTTGAATTTCAAGAAGAATTTACAAAGCACTTGAGAATTTCAGCTACTTATCACTGAACTCTGTGAAAAAATTGTCATTCCACAAACAACTAAATGAAAAATGGCGTCTGAGTGTCTAACATGCTTTTCACCCTAAAAATTGATTGAAACGTTGAATTATCATCCAATCACCACCCCACCAATGCATCTACATCCCTCAGTTGAAGAAAGAAATAGTCGTACCACATGACGCCATAGTTGAAAAATTTTCTTCAATTCCTCCTACATCCCTCTTTCTCCCTCTTTTTATTATTCCTTCTCTCACTGCCCTACCTCCACTTTCGCTACCCATTGGTACACATACTCCCTTAAGATATGTGAAAGAATGAGAAATATAACGATTCGAAGTGGTCGAATTTTGCAGCAACCCCGCTTCCCTCAATATGACCAACTCCAACAAAAGACATTTTGCGTGATGAACATGTGCATAACCTCACGATGAGAATGGTCGCCATTGAGAGAAACGGCTTACCAAGCTCAGCAATATGCGAGGAATTCTTCGCTGGAGTCATCGTACCCTTAATTAAAAATCCAACAACCCACCCCTATCATTGGTAAATGAAAAAGAATAGAAGGAGGAAGGACAGAGAATTAACTAGAAAAATATCTCATAATAGTAATAATAAAAATAATAATTATAGTGAAAATAATAATAAAATAATGAAAATTTTGTAGGGCTAACTCTCGACAAGAGGAAAATTGGAGGGTGGTAAAAAATACGTACGAGAAAGGGAGGTAAATGAGGCAGAGGGTTAAGGGTGGCAGCCAGCCGGTCGTACGTCGACGTAAACCGCATTCTTTCGTTTAATTCCCATGAATTTATACGAGCGCAATGTCGCCGTTATATATACGATATGTCTGTTTGTATGTGTATAGTTGTGCGCCATCCTACTCAACAACTCTTGTGCCGTTTGTTTTTTTTTTATTTTGTACTCACTTGCCCTCTTCGTCGCCAATGCCGCCGCCGCCACCCTATACTTTGTGCAGGGTTCGTGTCAACGCGAAAAACAACATTGAAAAGTATTGCTTCGAGTAATTGAATTCGACGAACGACACCTATTATGTGTGTATGTGGTTGTGTGGATATTTATTTGCAGATTTTTTTCGCGAATGGGGGATGGGGTGTTATATTATCGTATTTATTGACGGGGGTAGTATGAAAATGCAAAGAGAGGAGCAAAGTGAAAAATTTTTTAATTTTGATGCGTTTCTACACTTGGAGAAAAATTTGATTGAGATTAATTTTGATGAAATTGAAGATTGGGGTGGAATTTTTTCAATTTTATCATGGAAAATATAATCAATTGCCCTTCATTTGTTGGTACAACAAAATTTTTTTTCTTAATACACAAACATGACCTCCACATGAAGTAAATACAAAAAGTAAAAAGGATAATTCGCACGCCCGTCTTCTCAGATGTTCACTTCAATTCATCTCCTCGCGAATATTTTAGAAGGACCGGCACATCAAAGTCTCGTAGCTCGTCTGGTCAATTTCATCAACATTTGAATACGCCGAGAGCTGAAAAACTTTTGTACTCGCTCTTACTCATCTACAACTCACTTCGACGTTTCATTCCTTTTCACTTGCGAATGTCTGTGTACATTTATATATACATTTTTGCCTTTTTCCCCCTTCGGATCTCGGACTCGGGAGCTCCTTTTTTTTCCATGACGAATACACACCAAAAGAGATGCGCCTCGATAAAGAGACAAACAAATGAGCGTGAGAGCAAACGAGAAAGAGAAGTTGGGGAAACGGCTGGCAAACTTTTCAAAAGTGTTTCTTGAAATGGACGAGAGATGCTCTTTCGCTGTTTATATCTATGAATTCAACGATGTTTCCATTTATTTTTGTATAAAAATACCAATCGACTGTAAAATTTATACTCTCAATTGCAAAAATTCTTAACACTCTCCATAAAATTTTCTCAATTTTTTTAGTAACCTATTTGAGTTTTAATTTTTTTTAACCCTAAAATCACATTCTAGAGTTTCAAAATGAAGTGAACAAAGTGGTAAATCTATCCAGTTTCACATTTTCATAAATTTCATACAATTTATTTATTTATATAGATAAAAATGATGGAGAAATGTGAGAAAGAGGGTGCGGCTTGAATGAGCTACGTCGCGTGCGATCAAAGCGTAATTTTAATTAGGCAGATTATACGGAAAGATAAAAATTATTAAAATTATTGCCTTAATGAAAGGGGGCTGTTGGCGGGTTAGTTGAAGGGGAGGAACGTGTAATTAAACGCTATGGTATAGTACAGTCATCCCTCGTGCTTTTTCCCTTCGCTCACTCTCACTCCTGCAACTAAACAGCCCCTACTATCTATACAAACATACATATGACCTCATAAACCAAGAATTTATTATACATAATACAGATATTCACCCAAACTAACGATCTCCAACCCTTAATCATTTTTATAATCACCAATTTCGCCTGATATTCATGATACTGACGATTTTTTTCATTTTTTACAATTTTAAAGTCAGTCTGTAATTTTATTTCTTCGTTAGAGTTCCGAGTGAACCGACAGCGGTCGGTTACCTTCTGAGGCATTACAAGTTCGAACGTGTCAAATTGTGAGCAAGTCGCGCTACCACACCCCCAAAAGTCGCCCGTTTCCGATATATACATATATATACAACGCCTTAGGACGTGTATATATATACAGATGTGTATATCTCTACCCCTTGGTGGCCAATGATCGGGCCTAGCCGCCCCCGTTAACCACAAACCAACCGCAAGACGATGCGCAGAACGATGCCTCGCCCATCACGCACCACGCAACCTCGACCGCAAAACAAAATGGTGACGCAATGTGTTCATCTTAAGAAAAATAAAATTTAAGAAAAGTTAAAACTCCCAATTGTGATATAAATTGGCTAAAAAATCCACGAAGAATTTTATCAATTTCTATACACGTGAAAACATCCCCTAACCAATAGAATATACCCCCTGCCAAATTTACCTAACTGTGAACATTTCCTCAATCAAATCATCATCAAACTCATAAAAGTCCAATCGAATATCCCTCACAAAAAATAATTATCATCCACTCTCTTCTACATTCCACCCCCTACAAACAAAATAGAAAAATCGTGTGAAGAACACGAAGCGAATACAATGGAAACGATAGTGGGAGTAGAAGAGGTACAGTAAAATCCAGACGGAAAGAGCAAGTGAGGCGACTCCGGGAGTAGACCTGGGGTCTGAGGTGGGCCAACGTGGCCGCTGTGGCACGACTGGGATGCCGCGCTCTCTCCCCACGATGAGGCTGCGGAAGGGGTTTTTAAAAGACGACGGCGGTTGGTGAGGTGAGCGGAGAAGTAACAATCTACATGCATATATATGCTCACCTTACTTGGGCTTGCACCTTATGGCTATGCATGTTCCAACTGCTTCACTCGTCCTTTCCTCTTCCCTATAAATATATATA
>JABMBR010001554.1:0-30737 GCA_018881525.1 Meteorus sp. PSUC_FEM 10030008
AGCCAGAGCCATAAAACATAGTATTCTCAAATGACACCCAAAGGCTCAGATAATACATGAAGACCAAATGTTGCTGCAGGACACTAGTCCACAATCAATATTGGATAGGTTTTTCAGTTGATTTCTGCCGACAATCCGAATATAATGAAGTGTCGTCTGGTACTCAGTTAGAATAAAAGCATTCCTTTTAATATAAAATAATCTCTCTAATAAATTATTAAAGTTACGAATCGAGAATTGTCGTTATGTAACTCTATCAATATGAAACGTATTTCTGTTCCGCAATGATTCGATTCGTAGAATAATCAGTTGAGTATTTAGAAAGTAAAATATTCGTTTCTTATTGTATTAGATACAATATGACGAAAACTTTGTGGAAAGTGCAATAACTTGCGATATAAAATTTTTGGGATACATTAACCATCTGTAATTGCTGTATCCTTTCAATTTCCTCATGAATAATCTCTGAAAGAACCAATGAATCCATAAGCATACAGTTTAACGCCATTTACTTTTCATCGAACATTACTAATAGAAGATTATCACGAAGTTCTAAGTAAATAATTTTTAGACACTTGACAACAATTTACTGCTTATTTCTTACGTATTTTGAAGCCGAATGGACGTTCAGAATACATCCAACTTGCGGTGAAGAGTCTCACAGAAAATTCTTGTAGTCAAGTTGATCATAGATTTCTACTGGCAATAGATGACAACTCGACGGTAACTTCCCGCATATCGAGACTCTCTGGAAACTTACAATCTAAATGCGGCCGTGGGTTTTCGTCAACATACTGTACAACTCGAGAGTATATTTTAGACAATATCTTATAGTCCGTAATTTGACGTCGATTTGCCTTCAGTTTGACTGAAATTACTGAGATTCCAGTTGTTGGACAGAAAGTGAGGCTATGAGGGTTCGGCACGCGCCGCCGGCGCCGAGTCGTCTCGCCTATTTTGGCTGCAGATTGTGAACTCGGGGCCGACAGATGACGACACGGATGCCATATCGCCGTCTATCCTTCATTTCAGAGTGGTCTTTTCCCTAATAATAAATATCGAAATGCGCTGCGACGAGCACGGACTGTGCCACCTTGTCACAGTATCTATCGAAGCATGTCCGCTGTTCACACTTCTCACCACACCAGGATAAAGGATACGGGTTTTAGAGCATATTCAATCGAGTCAACAAGATTTTCATACATGTTGTAATTGTATGCTCAATGTAGAATAACATTAATTCGAATTCTTGGCTCTAACGTCATCTACGTGTGCAATATGAAAACTATGTACTACTGTTTAACTCCGAATGAAATAAACGGCAATCATTTACTTTTTTGTTTAGTAAGAAATAAGCACGTGGTTGTACTTTATCCTAGAAAATTAGATGCAGAATAAAAACAATATATAGTTCAATGTAAAATTTATTGGATACAATATGAAAACCTAGTGGCTTGGGACAGAAAATGTATTCCCGTTTCGGTCACATCGAGTCACATTTGAAATAGGGATTGATAGGCCATACCATGAAAGAGGCAAGAAAGTATTCATAATCCGATAATACTTCTGGAAAGCTGCAATTCAACAACAGTGGTTTTTCGATGCAACAGAGGTGACTCGATGCAAAGTTTTCGGAACACCACATTGTTCTGTATCAATGCATTGGGTGGAAAAAAAATATATCCAGTTTAAAACACATTTAGTTTGTATCGTTATATTGTTGAAATCGGCAGACTAAATCCGCAAATAACAATATTGGGCAGATGCCTTCGTACAGCACTCATTTTCGATCAACTTACGAATGAATACCCATTATTTTTACAGTGAGCAAGCACCTAGCCAGATGATCCCCACATCATTCAGTGAAGGTTCGTCACATTCCCCAGCAATCGTTGACGTAAAACAGCTATGGTGGTCTGACTTTCATCAATGATGATTTCGTATCTGGAAACATAGTCATGAGATAGCATTAATCCATCGAAGTATGATATGGTTGAATTGAGAAGGAGGAAAAATTGTAATGGATCAACCACACTACAGTTGACTCACATTCTTCCCAAATAACCGAGAGTATATATTAGGGTGTCCCTTATTTCCCAATTTGATTATTTTTTCTGCGACGCATCCTAAACTTCTGGTTTTCTATCAAAAAGAAATTATCAGATCAGATGAAAATCAGCCCTTAATATTCAGAATAAACCATGCCCCAATCACGATACATTTCCTATTCAAATAACATGTGATTCTGCTACTTTTCTCAATTAATTCATTTTTTGCTTCATTTGTGAATTTACTACAGTAAGAAATAGATATTCTTATGGGAAATTTAACGCTCCACAAAAAAGGTCTATTATGATATTTCGATAAATTAACACATCAAAAGTTATTCGAAGTTAAAGTTGAATTGTGTGTAAATCCGGGATTTCTTCTCTCGCAGCGGAATTATTTCTGTGTTGGTATCAATATAATTCCGAGGTTTATTCTTCAAAATGATCAAATCTGACCAAAGCAAGTTATGAATTACTCAAAGATTTTCTGAAGTACATTTCTTAATCAACTCATTTCTCGAAAGTTCCAACAATTCCTTGCTATAGATTTTCTTTTCAATGTATAGTACGTAACTTTTGATCATTCTTAGTGGCATTTGTGCCAACATATTGTTTTCTTGCGCATGCGCATTCAAGCATATTCAGTACCTCGACTATAGCTGAGCGGGCGCTCTCAACTCTTCCAGTATTTTTAACAAATATCTCCTCATCCTTTTATTTCTATCATGCATTAACAACAATTATTTATTTATTGAGAGTTGTTTAAGGGGGTACATACGTCCAGCATTTTCAAAAATTCGATTTTTTTTTCTTGCATATTATTATTCCTTATATTTTTAGGGGTATTTCTGTGGAAGTAGATTGTGGAAACTTCCCATAGATGAAAAGTGATGGTAAAAAATGTGAGTACCCGATCAGGGCTTGCTGTGCATAGGTAGCTGTCCTTCGTTTGAGGCAGCTGACTGTACCTTTCGCATCCTTTCAGCCTGTCGATTCTTTTGTTATTCTGAAGAATTCATAGGGACATCTATAGAACATTATGAAAGTATGTGTAGGATTGATATACTAAGATTTATGCAACTAAAGGTTAGTTGCTTCTGATCAAATGATCAAGTGAACGGTTGTGTGTCTCATTTGTGATTTTCGAGAATGTTGAAAGGTCTTTGTATAGATCGTAGAGGCAGTAAAAGTGAACGATGTTCACGTCTTAGAAAAAAGAAGCCTCCTCAGAGGCCAGATCAGATGGAGAGTGAAATAAAATACACTAGTTCGGCTACAAAACAATTATCAGGACAATTACACGAGGCTAAAAAACGCACGGATCAAGGCCTACAGAGCAACAAAAGAGGCCAGAACATTCCGTCGATTAGAAAAAAATAAACGACAAAAATGCTTACGGATGAGGAAGGAATACAATATGAAGCTGGAAACGGAGATTAGACGTAAGTTGACAAAATAAATTGAAAAATTCATGTTCAGTTCTTACTTAAAACGCGCGCGAACTCGAACGAAATGCACTCGAAACTTTGAACGCGTTTCTCTCGAAACTGCTTTTTTCGGCACGGTTAGCATGATAACTCGTACAATTATCAATATTTTTCAATGTGGTTTCTTCAAAATATTCAGAAATGTTTTCTCTATAGTCTGTCTAGCCGGATTTTTGATATTTGGACTGAAAAATTTTTTGAAGACAATTTGAAGCGCCAAATTTATAACCCAAAATGCACACTTTTTTTTAAAATGCTGCAATTTGCGAAAATTTTGAAGAATCAAAAATCCGGCTCCACATACTATAACTACATCTGTTATTCACAAGAATTTTCTTACTTTTTACAGATCCGTCAACATTTAGAGGAGATGTCATGCCGACCATGGAGCAACTTTCTTTTTTATTGGACTCCGAAAAACATGATTTATACCCTATTAATTTCTCTCAAAAACAATTGAAATAATTGTTTTTATAAAGTTGAAAGACCAATGAACCACGTGTGGAACTTTATTATATCCATATTTATTATTATCTCTCCTTAAAACCAATTTTTCTTCTAGCGCATTTTCGGCGCTGCTGGGCGTATTGTTAGGTCTTGACCGACCTAGCGCTTACCGACCTAATGTACAAACCAAAGCACTCGACTTGCTAGACTAAATATGAACCTCGCAATGCAAATATCATATGAGCCAGACTCGCTATGAACACAACAATTGAACTGATACTTATTGAACAATTTATCAGCACTTTCATGTCAATTCCAAGTATTGCATTTACAAAATGCAACTATTGAATATAATATCACATTAACAATTCGCTATGTCCAAGAAAATATCAAGAAACTGCAATAATTGTAAAATTCAGCTTTTCCAATGAATCCAGTGAATCTTGATAAGAGATTCGCCAATGACAAACAGTCCGCAAGGATTTCATAGTGCGCAATAACCTTTATTATAAATATGACTTCTTTCACTTCAATTTCAGCTGTATATTCAATCAGACATCAAACTTCAAACTTGGTCTTCTTGTTCAAGTATTCAAAGTGTTTACACATTCGCCATTCTATTGAGTTAATCTTCAGCCTTTTTACCATAGTCTTTCGACGCGATTATACTTTTCGTCTATCAAGTTCAATCAATAAGTAAAGTGTTCAAGTTCATAACGAGTCTTATAAATCGCTCATACGACGTCAGAATCGTTAAACGTTTTCATTGTAAACAAATATTATAAAGTGAATACAATTATTGTGTTGATGAAAAGTTCTATAATAAATAACCAACATAATATACTTGAACAATCTCACATAACGACGCACCTATCCTTCCAACATCTCAGCCGAGAGTCTCGGTAGTGAGCAATGATCTTTCTACCAATTTCGGACTTTTATTCAAAATTAATTAATTTAAATAGCTGTTTCAACGAAAAGACACTAGGGATCCAGCCTACATCGACTACAATCCAAGAAACAAGTGAAATCATTACCAATTGTCAAATCAAATCAATCAATTATCTATTCCCAGTATTCAACTCGCTAGTTCAAATTTCGTGCAACAAATTTGCCTCGAAATAACGTTCTAGACGTAACAATATATATGTGAATTTGTGTTGTGAATTGAACCACTCTGATTGAAGCTGCCAGTAAATGTTATCGAACAATTAAACTACAAACATTGAATGTTGCATACAGCGATAAAATTACACGGAAAATTACTATGGTACTATAGCAATGGCGAAGTGTAGGGAAATTATGATTCAAAATATAATATAATATAATACAATGATGCTGAAAAATCAACAGGCATCGAGTTAAATTTGAATATACGTCATATTAATTCACTCCAACTTGTATGTTATATTATGGAATACTTGAGTGACGCATCGAGTTTTACAGCGGTTCATAGTAAAATGTACTCTGCGTCACCTTGAACAAAGGTGTCGCTCACTGTTAGTGAAATTTCACGTTGTATAAAGGTGCGTGCTATAGTAGTGAATTTCGACTGCGTCTACCTCAGTGAGAAATTATAGTATGGATTGAAGTAGGGCTATAAAAACCCTAGTTCGATTTTCTATGTTTAGTCGAGATGGTCCGCGCGTATTATTTCACATAATTGAAATTTATGATATCCCAAAGTAATTTTTTGTGTAAAATTCTCGTCGTGTTCTATGTGGGTGTACTATTAATTCTTCATAACTAATATAATTAGTTGAATATGTTATCATTCACTGATTCATTGCATAATCAGATAAATATGATATAATTTACTGATTTAATAATGGAAAATAATGGATAATGAAAATAAAGAATGAAAAAGAAAAAGTGAAAAATGAATGAAATAATATTATCTATTCACAGAAATGGATAAAAATTCAGCAGAATACTAGCGAGCATACAGAAAACGGAAGCGTGAAGAACAGTTGAGAACCAGTTGAGCTGGGCGAGTGGAACCACGAAAAGTTGCTCGAACTAGTACTGAGCGATGACGAGATTGGAGAACACGTATTGCTTATTTCACTCTGGATTCTGTGCCATACACAAGCCGATTAACTCCGGTACCACGAATCGTGAGTGAGACTACGTCAAGACCTTCAGTACTAGAATTAAATATACGGCCGTCGTCATCAACAGCCATGGTTGGAGATTTTACCGAGAATCCAAGTTCTAATGCAGGTGGAATACAAGCTACTACCAATCGTGTCAAGTACGCCATTATTGAATGATAATCAAAATGAACTTGACAATCAAAATGGAAATATATAAAAATATATGGAATTATTAAATAATATCAAATAAAATGAAGATATTAGAATATGATAGGAGAATGAAAATATGATGGAATATCAAATAAATAGTATGAAAAATGGAAAAATAGAAAAAATTGAAAATGGAATATTATCAAATTTGAATATTGAGAATATTAACAAGAATATTTTCTTGACTTGTAAGATTTTAATTTGGTTGAAATTAGTTTGGATAAAAATATCAATATTCATGAAGTACATTCCCAATTCTGTTGTCTGTTCAATATACCATTCCCGATATGTTTGTGTATGTATTGTTACGTCCACAATGTAATTCCGCGACCGATTTACGCGCCGAAATTCGAATGGACGACGTCGACTTGAGGAGTGGATTTGAGAGAGATTGAGATTGAATGCTTGGGATTCGGATGCGTAGATCCGCTCGATTGAGAGATGATAGACAATGGATCCTCGCGTCTCGCCGTTGCAAACAGTCATTGAAATCAATAAATTTTGAATTATCCTCCAATAAGGTAGAGGGAACGTTGCTCGCTACTGCGACCCGCAGCTGAAGTGTTTAGGAGTTGGGTGCGGTTAATCGAACTGATTAAATGATTGGATGATTGATATTTAAAGATATTTGAATTTATTAGAATAACGAATCAAATAATAAACGGTTGATACAAATGATAGATCGAAGGTTTCAGTACTAAGAACGATAAAGTACAACTCCAACCGCACAACTGACTTCAAGTCATATTTATAGGGATGAAAATCGACGAATCTGAAGTACGGTAACTGTTTGAAGTCAGAAAGGTGGGGTTGGTTGAGCGTGTCGACGATAATGCTGAGTTGATTTTGATTTCTTCATTTCGGTTGAAATTGTAACTCAGCAATATCGTTTCTGAGTTCAATGCCTCGAAGGAGTAACATTTCGCTGACTACTTCAATGGAAGTGCGTTGAACTAGGGTTATAATATTGCTCAATTGCTCTTATGACTATTGGTAGAAGTCATATTCGGCATGCAGTGAAATAATTTGGGTATTTATTGATGGTGAAATGGAATGACTGATGGTCGATTGACGTGGTTGGTTCAAAAGGTCACGTGACTCTGAGATTACGTGGTTAGGTCGCTCAGGACCTAACAGTATGTGTGTGTGTGTGTGTGTGTGTGTGTGTGTGTGTGTGTGTGTGTGTGTGTTTACACATCATGTCTCGAGTACTAGCAGGCTCAATAATTTTTTTTCTTAATCGAAGTTCCTTCAAATACTGAAGGTGGGTTCATAACGAATATATTATTTGAAATGAGATTTTCAACTTCATATGATTGTTCACTTCATCAAAAATAGACATGACGGCTGACAGTCGTAATTTTGTTCATCGGCGAATCCCAAGAGAGTTGCAACTCCCTGTCGACCATTTCCAGCTAGAAGAAGATCGCGTACGTTGTTTGCTATGTACAACAGGATCAGTTGCTTTGAAGAGGTACAACTCCGAGAATCATCTTCAATCTGCTAAACACCTAGGTGCTGTCGGCAGACGGAATCAACCAGTGTTCCCAACTGCACACCACGTCACTAACTTAAGTAGTCGACACTCGGGATTTTTCAAAGCGCTTGCATCAAGTCTGATATTTGTTTTGACAAAGTTTTTCAACTCGCCTTTATCACTTTCTTTGAAACTCATACACACCGATTTAGATTTTCGTCGATGAAACAACGGATTCGCGGCGTCGTTGCGTCACCAATATTATCATTAGTGCATGGCACAAAAACCAAGCTTCTACTGGGCGCCTGATCAAATGCTGTGTAGTGGAAACAGCAAACACTGCAAACATGGCCGAGTGCGTCATCAGCAGCTTGCAGGAATTGTGGCAGAGCCTGATCCAGGCAGAGTTCTGCTTTACTTAACAGATGCTGTTTCGTACATGAAGGCGCTTCCCAGACTGTTAACCCGAACTCACCTAGAACTCGTCAACCTGACACGTGTCACATCGTTGCAGAGAAAATGATAGGGTATTACGAAAAGATTGATGAAGTGGTTGCTAGTTCCAAACAAGTTTTCACAAAATTCGAGACGTGAATCGATATCTTCAAACCTGCTCTTCCAAACGTTCCTTTACCACAAAGACCGGTGAACATACGTTGGGGCGCACGGATCAAAGCTTGCCAATATTACTACGCATATTATGAGAACGTAAGACAGTTTTTATGGATCTTGACGGTAACAGCAAAGCTTCACGAAATTTGAAGAAAAGCTTGGGAAGACCTGAAAACCTCGAAGACTTCGAAGATATTTTTGCGAAATTTTCATGTTTAGTCATAGCTCTTAAAGGATTATATCCAGTTGTGAGTCGGGAAATACGTGTTTTTTTGTGAGAAAGGTCACCATTAAATAGATACACAGGATAAATGTTCATGTGGCAGATTTGATACATTTCGAGACTTCGCCACGCATTCATTATAATATCGTATCTTCTTGTTCCTGTAGACGATCTCCCAGAGGACTTTCACGAAACAATGTCTGGCGGCGAGTGAGATATCTTTTGTCCTAAATATCTGAAATGAAAAAAAAAAGATGATTTTATCAGAAGATAGATGAATACAGGTAATGATCGAAGGAATAGTCAAATAAATCGTCAGCGAGATCGTCATTGCTGCATTGAAAAACCTGAAATTCCACAAAAACTACCCATATATTATTTTTTTGTTTTACTTCCCAATTTTTGAAGTTGGCTGTCAAAATTTGACTTTTTTCGCTGTCAACCGTATCCGTATTTTACATTTACGTTAGTCGCTATCATTTTTTCACATAAAAAATTCAATTTCTTCATATTTGTCATATTTGTTTGCTTATTCCATCCGATTGTTTTGCATTCTTTCTTTTATTTTTGTTTCATTCTTGGCCACAACTTCCAGGCCCTGCTTATTACCAACAAAATTATCAAAGTAATCTTCAGCTACTGAATTAGATTTCCATCTTTATGTCTCTTGATAGTGAGAAGATCGGCATCAGAATCAGCTAACGAACTAGCTGAAGCTTTCCCGAACGAATGTCCAGTACAGGAGTTCGAATTTAAAAATTTTAAATACTTCGCGACGATTTTCGGCATACTACCAAAAGTATTGACATATATTATTTTGCGCTGTATATTCGCCGCCGCGATAGTTTATAGGAAAAGCATTATTGATCGCGTTGATAGGACGGGAATCGGTATAATGTTCATGAATATCGTAAGATTCATTTGTGACAACGAATGATCAAGGATTCCGCAGTTATTGTTTTCTGAATTTCTACCAACAGCATATCATTTTCATCGATTATGTCGTTCAGAGTTATATTACACAACTACTGCCGCCTACATGCACGTTGTATTCCAAAAATCAAGGCTACCTGAAATAACAGAAATTCCAATTAGTTTCTCCATCAACTAATAGATTACATTGGAATATTCAGTTCGTTGAATTACCTTTAATATCAAAAATTGGCTGCCGGAAGCTTCATGCAGGAACTGATCAATTTGCACCGCACTCAAGATTTTGGGTCTCTTACTTTCCAAATTTTTGTTCTTTTCTTCCAAGAAAAAGATCAATCCTTGATAATCATGAATATTGACATTATGATCGATGTCAATCATACTTCAAAGCATGGAATACGTTCCCCAAAAACTTGATGGCTTCTCAGTTTTATCATTTCACCAAAATAAAATAGAACTGTTTCTAATAGACTTTCAATTCTTTCAACTCATCGCCACTCCATGAGCTTCCGGTAAGCCGCTTCATATTCAAGCCGTGATACTTGAGGAGTGAAATTATAAATAACTTTATTGGCTGTTGCCACAATTTCAGGTGGTATGGACTCTTCGTTAGAGCTCGTATTAGCTCTCGGATCAGCTTGGGAGCAGAACTCATTACTTATCATTTTTGATTTCCCACCGATTTCGTTTGTAAATATTAATCTTCATTTGAAACTTGCCCTGTTCAAGACAGTGATTTCCTCTCATAAAAAAGATTTTGTATACTGGAATACCTTTTGTTCCACCCATATATATTGTGACGAGGGAGCATCGTTCACGTTCATCGCAGCAGTATTTTGGTTTATGTTAGGGTACATTACTCGACTCTTATATGGGAATAGAAGAAGATACGGCATCTGTGCAGTCATCTAACAATCCCCAGTCTCAATCCCATGGCCAAAATGGGCCCGGCGATTCGTGGTCGGCAGCGCACGCCTATGATTTGACCACGCGAATCAATAGGCGATTCGATATTGTTACATCCTCACACAAAATGAATGAATCATTCGGTGAAAAGGGGACGTAAATTGATTCGATGAAATTTTTGTATAGAATTAGATAAAAGGGGAAATCGGTCAAGGTTAAACAAATGCGGAGTCGTCCACGGCCTAACTCCGATGAGTCCACTCTGTACCATACAGGACAACCAATAGTCGAAATACGCAATAAGCACCCGCGTGTGCAAATAAAAACGAAAATTGAAATATTCCCTTTTTCACTGTACGACAAAGAAGACGTCGTGCAAGGCGTATAAAATTCACACATGTAACGATCGCCTGATGCTCGTTAATTAAAATGTAAACGAAGACCTTTTTCCACTTTTACGACAAAAGAACCCTGAAGAATATTGCGTGGTAAATGCATACTTATGATGCGCCGATACAGTTGGTCCTTAACTGCGCATTTCTGAAACTTATAAAACGAGGAATATTCGGCAGAACCAGAACAGATTTTAGTCAACTTTCATTTGAACGAGTAGTCTCTAACCGAGTGTCGGGAAATTTTCATAACCAACAGCCTTCGCGACAGTTTCAAGTCAGTTATATTTTCAATCCGTTCTACACCCAATCAAGTCAACGCGAGAAAGTTAAGTTCAAGTCAGGTAGTGTACAACCACCAGCTGAGCCGAGCTTAATTCCAATTTACTGAGTCAACCCAAAGCAGACATCAACCAGCCAATTCCAACCAGTTGGAGTTGTAATCACCTGTATCTTCAATCACCTGCGAGTACAAATGAAACTTCTATATATTGTAAGCAGTACCTGACATAATTGGTATACATCATCCCGATCTTGGTCTTCTCCACCTCTCCTAACCTTTATCAAGAATAACTTGCTTTTCAAGAAATACAACTTGTTATTCGGACAATCATCCATGACGAACAACGAGCAACTAGTCACCTTTGGATCGGAGTTCTTTTCTCACTATCATTCCATAGTAGATCACCTTGAACTAAGTCTCCATGATATGCAAAAACTACCCTCAAACAAGTACGCAGGAAATTCCACTAGTAACTTATTCAACGCAATTGAGGCAATTATACACCAATTGGATAAGATTGTATGTATCATTTTATAAGAAAAGAATACACTAGAACGCAGGATTCAAATCAAGACTCTTCTTATCGGATGCTATGAAGCGGCGTGGGACATTAGGGCAATTTTAATAGGAGTTCAAGTCTTAGAAAATTAATATTTCAACTCATTAAATATCACATGGAAATATCGTAAACCAATCGTAATCATTCTTCGTATAAATAAAGATATTCCCCCCCTTCTTTAATTCATCTGAAGCAATGAAACGGCACCGATCAATATTTCGTCAACGCGTTACTAACCCTAGACAATAACAACAGATGTGGCTTCTTCCTCTTACGCATTATCTAATGCTAAATTCAGGCGAGGTCTCCATCCCTGAGTAAAGGACTTTAGTGTCTTGATCCGAAATAGAGACTGTCCAATATATGTATTTGCGTTCTCACCAGGACGTAACAATATCGTACTTGGTTCTATGGAAATGCATGAAACTGCAGAGGTCAAGAATATAATGATCACAGATACGCTTGCGGGTTCTTCCTAAATATCTGACACTTGTGAATTGTCTATCATCACAAACGGACACGCTATAACTACTAAGGAAAAAACTGTAAACATTGTGCTGAAGTATTTAGGCTATTTACTACGGATTATCGATGACGGATTATATTGAATCGAATATGTTGACGACCTGGAACTGTGGTGGATAGTGGTGAATTGTGAATGGTGAATCGGCTATGTTTGTGAACGCGAATATTGATGATAACTTACGATCTGATCGAACCTGTATGAATGAGGCGACCCATACGAAACGAATGGGAGATACCCCTGGACTGCGATTACTGGGGATGAAGTATTTGAACTACGGACTGACTTGACTTGCCCTGTGGACTCGACTGGAATCATCGACTTCTCCATATGACGATTTGACGGCCCTAGGATAAGGATTAAGGATATATTTCGATTTGGTTGCGTGAGTTGTTCGCCGTCGGCGTGCCATGGCCATTCACATTCATATCATATTTCGAAGCGACTATGAGAATCGCGCCGCGTGGCTATCGCGGTTTCGAGTAGTTTATTGATTAACAGTTGTATTTTGGGTCCTCATTGGATTGGACGGAAATCCACACGTATTCGAGTGATTCATATATTAGATTCAAACTAAGGAATTTTTCGAGTTAAGGAATAATTATTCCTTATAATAATAATAATTCCTTAATAATTGTTCCTTTTTGAACGCGCGTCTACAGGTTGTAGACCTATCATGGTAACCCGTGAAACGGCTGGAGAAGTATCCTCTTTGCCTTTTTATATTAGAATGGCGGCGATCCACGCACCAGCGAGCGCAGTTTCGGATGTATTCGTTTTTCCGTTACATATATTATCGAGAACTTGATATTATCTTTTACTTTCTTCATCTATGATTATCTAATAAACATTATCTTTCGTCATTTCCACTAGAGCTACCATTCCTCTTCATTTGATCGCCCGCCGAACCCCCGTTCATCTCTTATCACAGAATTGCCATTAGATTCTTGAAACCCAGGCTTCAGGAACTGCAAATAATAATTGGCGGGAACGGTGACGCGGGGAGTGCGATATTACAAAACTCACACAATAGTGATTGTTCTTCACTATATGAATGATTAGAAAATACATGCTTGTAGCGGTTATAGACATAGGTTTCTGAATAACACTTATTTCACTTCGATTGTCCGAATTCAATCTTATTGTTCGTTGGTTGAGGCGCTATACCTCTATGAACGCTGAATATTTGAGTGTTTTTCAAGAATTTCCTACGAGACAATAATTCATTCAAAGTTCTTGGTTTCAAAATGTATTAGTTACATCCGAATTTCAATACATAATTTTTTGTAGGGAAATATTAAGATCCCAGAAACTTATGCATTGTCTCTGGAATAGCCGAAGGAAAGGGATTTGACTGCTGACATAATTTCGCACGATTGAGTAGCTGAAACTGTAACAAAAATCTCATTGAACTGGAAGGTATTTGCTGTACTATGCCGTGGGATTTTGGATAAATGTCGGAATGCAACGAATTATTACAAGCAATAGAAGATTTTTTTCTACAAAAATCGGCAGGAGTTATTTCTTCTCATAAATAGGTGTGATTTGACCTAATTAACATAAAAAAACAAAATACTTACAAAAATGGCGGGCGGAAGTACGGCCATTTTGTGAAAAACCGTTCGGGCCTAAATCTTCGTAACCGTGCACTTAAGTCCCAAAAGTAGGGAAACCTTTATTATAGATGATAGAATTCCCTATCTTTTTCATTTCATAATTTTTTTCGTCGCACCTACCGTTCACGATTTATAAGGTAATTAATTTTGGTTTATTAATTTTTTCGACTATATCTTTCGTAATAATTGTTTGAATGATAAATTGCTCATGACAAAACTTCTAGATTGATGAATTCTCTTCAACTTTTATTTCAAAGTTTCTCCTCTAAAATTGATATTTTCGAAGTTACAGCAAAAAAAAAATTTGGATCTAAAAATTGGAGTTGCTGTAATTGTTGCTGATGAATTTCATTCATTTCGAATAGAATTGATCATAACGATACATATAATGGGTGAATTATCCAACATCAATATGGTAATTACCAATATGAATAAAAATCTATTAAGGAAAATTCATGATTAATACACGAAATTCTTCAATTCCGAAAAGAAATCTGATTGCTGTATTCATACTTGGGAAGCTGGCGCTTACACCCTATGGGCTTTGAATGGAACTTGACACCAGTGTCTACCGAGTTTGTAGATGTACCATACATGTGGACTTAATGAACTTGCGCCACCTGTTAGCAATAAACGCAAGCTGATAGTATCATTTTCAAATCGGAGTATCCCGTCTGCAGTAAGATGACTATTCTCTGGTGCTGGCTTTCTCAGCGAGAAAAAGTCTCAGATCGAAAAAATGGGGGTGCTATAGTTTGTGCTCAACAATTTATCTAAGTATCAACAGATTAACTGTTGTCATCAATTATCGTAGATGAATATGAGCGATGCGAGGTATATGATGACATTATATCACAGCAACATAGGCAGAAATTAAGGAAAATGATAAAATGATCTACACAACCTCAAAATAGTGTTCTGCTAGCAGAATACACATTCGGTAGTCCGGCGCTCCGTTCACGACGGATTTGAACGGGACTTGCCGCCAGACTCTACTGAGTCTGTAGATCCAAGAGAGCTCAGTTCAAATTTGGAGGCAAGTGGATGGTTACTCCCTGAGCTGCAATGTCAGCGAATTTCAAAAAAGTCATCTCGTGAGTATCAGAGGTACGAATTTACGGTTCAAAATAGAGTCCGAATGTTTGAAAATAGACAGTTTCACGATAAAACTATTCGGATAGTTGTACTGGCGCGGAAATCAGAAATGGTTAAATTGCGATAACTTTCTGAGAAGCGAAGAACCCTGATTTGTGAGTGCATTGTTTTATTTATATGCACTTGTTTAATCAGAATATACTGAGTGAAGCCCATGTGCAATGAAAAATGTTTTTTTGTCGGGCGGTGATATTGAAAGAAAAGCATTCGTTTTCCAATCAATCACCTGAAATGATCAACGCCAAAAAATTTTATTTTATATACGTATTGAGATCAATATTTGAAATGGAGTTTTCATGATACAGAATTGAATCCGAAATATCATTTAACAATAGAGAATTATCTGAAGATATGGATTATTTGAAATAAATATGTTTTCAGTTTCAACGCAGATATTAATGAGGGTCTTTGAAACCATGAGGGTCTTGGATGATTTTGGGTAATTATTTATTGGAAAACGTTTAGTGTATAAAGATCATATTCTTCACATTCAACTAATCCATTTACTATTGGATCAAAATCAATGGAAGTCGTTCAATCATCGTATAAAAACACGATCTGTTTCTGCTGACTTCCAATATTCCTGACGTTCGATTTCGATTGTGATAAACGTAGTGTGTGATTCCAATAGATATACATACCTCTGCTTACTCATCACCATCTCGGCTGCAAGTTTACGTGCGAGCTCCTTCAAGTTTCTCAGATCCGTTTTGCAATCAGCCAGTTCTCTCTCCATATTATCAAGTTCTGCTTGAAGACTCTGGTTGAAACTTTCCTGTGTAACACGAATTCCACATGAAAAAAAAGAAACTGATTCTAAACTTAGTTAGATGTACATGAAATGCACACAACGGCTGTGGCTCTATGATGAGTGGACATTCATGACAATTATTAAGAATCACATCAGCTCATTATTTCAAGAGCCATCATGAAACATTTCGATTCCCATGCTCCAATGAACATATTTTTTTTGCCTAGCTTGATATCACCAAAGAAGTATAAATCGCAGTTATGACTTTATTCATGAGTGACGGAACGTCTTCGATGATTTCTATTGAAAATATCACCACAAGAAAAAAAGTGTTGATACATCACCGACAGTGACCAATCAGCACACTAACTAAAGAATTCTATTGATTCACTTATTTGGTTATAAATGGTTTGACGAGGAAGTGTTGGTCACACTCTTTGTATGCGTATCCCAGCGACCCACGTAGATTCATGCTGTAGTTTGAGTATGAAAGATGAGTTGATTATGGGGCGTTCCCTGAACGAACCCCACACAGTGAATAAAAACACAGGGTGTAACGCAAATTCAGTTTGTTTCACTTATGGACAATATTTCATGGGCGTGATTGCCATTCCAACTTGATTGCCCCGCGTTTTTTGGATTCAATATTTTGGAAGAAATAAATAATAAAAGAATATTTCCATAATCGTTCTTCATATGATATTTTGAATGCTCAGGGGTGTCAGCATGAGCAACATGATTAATACCCAAATCGTCGATTAGCATTTGATAATTATTAATAATCCAGTAAGAAGAGCATTTGAGTAAGCATTTTTGTAAGGATGCGAAATTATTTTTTCATCATATAGACCACATCGCCCTAAACTTAAATTTGTTTTCGGGGTCGGGGGTTATGTCCTGCGGCCGCCATCTTAGGAATGAGGGTGTAATTCATTTTCTGCGTTTATCTCGTTAACTAAGCGGGTTATAAAAATTTTATGGGGAATCTATTTTTAGACAACAATATTATCTGTAACTTCTATTCGAGACCGTTTATTGGAAAATCCATAACGCAAAAGTAATAAACAAAATGACGCGCAAAATGAAGGGAAGAATTGTTTTCAAGCATAATAACTTTTTTCTGATTGATTTTATGGAAAATATTCATTAGAGCGTTTTCATAGGGCATTTCTTCACAAACATTTTCATATGCATTTTTTCGCGGCTATTTCCATTCAATGTCATGATTTCGAGTCACTAAACGAAGCAGCTAGTACATAAGCGAAGCGTGTACGAACTGTATACGAATATCATACACATTAGGGTGGGTCAAAAAAATCGTTTTTTTTTATGTGCCACCGAGAAATGGGTTACTAGATACCTCAAAAATATTCTCACCGGATGTGAGCTCTTAATTTTAATGAGAAGATCTTCCGCATCGCAGTTTTAGACCTCTCCGTCTAATCCTATTGGTGTTGTTATTTTGATTCGAAGTATATATATTGTGACGTGGTAAACGTGCACATTTCCTCGACCTCGAACGCGTTGGAAAATAGTATTATTCGACGCAAATTATGTGTCCAGGGCAATCATAATGAGAGATTTGACAGCAAACAATGTTTTGAGTTTGCTAATGCCTCATGAATTTTATTTCATGTATCATTGGATGATGCCTGGCAAGCTACGCGTATTGCTACGTATTATACCCGCGGAGCGTGAAAGAAATGGATATATATCGGCAATACGGGAATATCTCGCGCAGGAGCGCGATATGAAACATATTGCGATACCATGGATTGTGCTACAATACATCCGCGCAAGGGCGTGAGCACACTTCGTCGAAATACAGTGAAAATCATCGGTGGTCATCGGACGGCATCGAGGGATTTCGTCACACGCGTAACAGCCTCATGTCTATACGCCACCGTTTACATTCTGTATTGGGTGTATGGTACGAATGTGTATATTGTATGATATATGCTAGTATGTATTATGTGGATCGTATGAATCTGAATAATACTCCTAGGGCTACGCGAAGTTCATCTATTGGCAATAGATTTGACGAAATAGTCGAATACGCTTAGTGGGGGTTAATAAAGGGCCTGTGCTGATGAATTGTACGGAGCACGAGGCACGCGACATTCTTCATCTGACAAGAAATCGGGAAGGGTCAGACACTTATCGTTTCGATGTGAAACAAGTCACTTATCGTTAGGACGCCTAACTGAAGCACGGAGACTTCTTCAAGAGCGGAACTTCATCTTCATTGTTAATAGATTCACTTTATTACAAATATTGTTGCATTAGTATCACGTATAGTCGCGAGTAGTAAAAGTCGTATAGCGTAATTACGCGGGTAGTATCGATAATTATCGAGATATTGATCGATCGAAGCATAGCGCGATATAGCGTGAGAAGAATCTAGTCAACGTACCAGTCATCGGGACGAGGATTCGCGAGGAGTCTACCATCCGACCATCTGGAGGACCTGGAGGGATAACCGGAGTTGGATCATCCACAGGCCAAATAATCCAGCGACATCAAAGAAGCCATACAAGGAACGATCAAACCGCGCAGGGGAAAAAGACGTTCTAGGCCATCCTTGATTGAGATCACGAGCGCGGTGAGCAATATTCGACAAGAACTTTGACTATTGGTAGTAGATCGCGAATAAGCGATAGTACATTACGGTGTGTAGGGCCATATCTTTGTCGAGATAATCATACTATTGTAGCCGTATGAAGGAATGAGTGTGATGAATGAATGTGTGAAGATTGTCATTGGTTATTGCAATTTCATTGAGTTCACTTCCATTTGAATTAACCTTATTGAGAACGCGAAACGCGTTGATTACATCGATTATCATACATATAATTGTATTTTGCTATAGTGTATAGTATACAATTTTGGCGCCCAACGTGGGGCAAGATGAAGGGAACAACTTGTTTAAGTTTATTATATCGCGTCATCGCAGGAATTCATATATTGATATATTTTTGCGTTAAATATCAAGGATATTGTTCAGTCGCGTATGCGATATTTCGTTCAAATTTTCGATTAACGACTATAATAAATATTGTTTATTGACGCGTAACAACGATCTTTCCTCATCGCCTGACCCCTGAAGAGTTTTTATTTGCAGGTACTTTTTCATTTATTTTTCTTTTTTTATATTATTCACGAGTAGTGGCCGGAAGCCACTTGGCGCCCGACATTATAGGTTCTCGCAGGGGTTATAATATTATGATAATTTGTTATTCATAAAGGATTCTTTCAGAGGTAAGGGAAAATCGCCGGACCTTATTTCAACTGTGGAACACTCCCCGTTCCACGTTGCAATATACACCTCAACACAGGTCAATTCATACATATAATAAATCTGTAACTGATTGCATGTCTGTATGTTTGTGCACACTAATCTCAGCAACGGCTCAACCGATTTGAATGCAGTTTTCAGCAATATCTTGTGTGGGGCTTCACTTAACATTTAGTGTTCTTTTCATGCAAATCGGTGAACAAATAAATAAGTTATGTCAATTCATGTCAATCTATAAACTATCTCCTTCTCTTTCTTCTCTTATATATACAGGGTGGGCCTTAACTCGAGGATACGGAACTCGTGACACTATAGAGGGGAAAAAAATATAAATGATGGTGTTTGAATCATTTTCTTATCGTGATTCCTGAATTCATTATAACTTTTTGGAAATTCGTCATTTTCATATACAGATATTGCTGTGAAGCGCGGAACACGAGGAGTCATAGATATAATATCACTCACATCATCCTACATCGATTCATATGAGGACGATTTTTCTTGAGATAAATGTTCAATTCTTTTTTTAGGTGATAAGAATAATGATGATTCCGAAACTGGTGAGTCTGCATGCTTTTCAATACGGATGGAATTCGTAAGTGGGGAGTTTGACGCAGTCGATTCTTCAATGGATATGGGATGAGAAGTATGAGAACTAATCAAATGTAACTGTCTTCAAATGTTGAATTAACGTTTTCGTTAATTTTGACTTTGTTTCTTCAGTTTTCACAAGTATTGAATATGTCATTATCAATGAGATTTTTTCTCATGTTAAAATTTGGGTACATTAATAATTTTTTTTTATCAAAAACAGATATAGTTTCGATCATGTGTGCCCTTAAAGACCGCATATGTTTTATTGATATTTTTATAATATTACTGACCCGATGATTATTCAAAAATTCGTCTTTCATTGTTCTGAAATAATTTTTTGATTTTGCTGATGTTGGAATCGTATTATTGGAACCAAAAAATTCCAACATGACATTGTGCCAAGCTAAATCAACGGAGAATTAGCTTCAAGAATCTTATCTCTGAACACACTACACACCAGAACGCAAATGATCTTGGATATGGTTTGTGAAAAATGAGGTGTGTCATCATTAACTTGTAATTGACAAAGTTCAAGGAATCATAAATTGGATTTCAACACACACACACACACACACACACACACACACACGCGGGGTTGAGGTGTTACTATTACCGGGCGCGTCTCCACCTGCGGATAGGAGAATGCTCGCTGCTCCCGAAAGCAGAGGGTAGGAGTGAAATAAAATAGCTCCCGCGGACAAAACGCCCCAAGCCAAGATAAGGTGTCAAGATACCGTGCCGAGGGCTGGGTGGCGCCGGGGGAGCGGCGTCTTAAACGGTTCCCTGGGGCAACTGGTCCAACCCCTCGTATCTAGCGGCCTTACTCCAGCAGCAGAGACTCTGCTGGAGTGGACTGACTATATTCCCCTAGGTTTTCGTGGGAACACTATGAATGAAAATTTTGTCAAACCTAATAGTGATTTGAGTGAAGGTGGAAACGTTGGGCAACAGGTACAACAATCAGCTCAAGACGAGATAGCTGAAAGGACGAGGACAGAAGCATGTAATCGTCTTGGGACGCTAATCAAGAAGGTGAAGAAATTTGTGGATGAGGAACCGAAGATTCACAAAGAAGTTAAAAGGCAATTAGCAAGTGTAGGCATTGCCTTCAACATATAGATGGCATTGAAAGAATCCTCACGAAGCACACAGTATCGCCCTTGCAGCACGGAGACTAAAGATGCGGAAACATCGCCGATACTCACGGTATCTTATGCTAGGATCGCCGCGCAGCACATAATGGAGGTGACAGATGTTGATAGCGATGGGGATGGTGAATCAAACACCGAGCAAAGGCTCAACACTAAAAAGGCCAAGAGAGAGACAAGAGATTCGCCAGGTACGACATCCAATGCGAAAAATGAAGAACGAGAGGGGATCACCCCTGAATCATAAAAGTAGGCCATCACACCCTGTAAATGAAAAAGGCTGGGAACGAAGCAGTGACCAGATGACACAGGAGTCTAACACGATGGCGCCTGAGTGGTAGCTTGTCCAACCCAACAAGAACAAGAAGAAACAACGGCAACAGCATCTTCCTAGACAGCCAGCTCAGCGGCCCAAGAAACAAAAGCCACGAAGATCAGCGACTGAAGCCAATGCATTGATAGTTCGGCCTAAAGAGAAGGCGATTTACGCGGAAATCCTCGCGCGGATCAAGAAAAACGTACCGGATGAGCTGGTCTGTAATACTGTTGATAAAATCCACAAGACGGCAGGGGGAGACTCCCTCATTATCTTAACCAAGCAGAACACTGATGAAGGTAAAGCATTACGAGGAGCAATGGTAGACCTGCTCAAAAATGATGCCGAGGTCATCAGTAAAGGTCCACAAGAAGATCTCGAAATCCGAAACCTTGATGATACAACGACCAAGGAAGATATTCGGGAGCTCTGCGAAAGGTGGCCGGTGCGGGGTTACATATTTCAGAAGACGCAGTCGAGTCTGTGCAAAACGCCTATAGAGGTACCAAAACTGCAGTGGTGACTCTCGCAGCTACAATTGCAGAAGTGGCTCTAGGGGAGCACGGCAAGATTGGGATTGGCTGGGTCAATTGCCACATAAGACCAATAGAGAGATCTACCAAATGTTTCAAGTGCTGGCACTATGGTCACATCGCGACCCAGTGCAAAAGTACAGTAGATCGATCTAAACACTGCAATAGGTGTGAAGAGGAAGGCCACAAGGCAGTAGACTGCACGCAAACAGCTCACTGTGTACTATGTGCCGAAAACGATAACATCGAAAACCCGGCCTATGTCGCTGGTTCCAGCAGATGCCGGATCTACCAAACGGCACTCCAGAAGATGCAAGGAAAATGAGACTCAAGGTCCTCCAATCAAACCTCAACCACTGCGAGGCCGCCCACGACCTGCTCATGCAGACCGTGCGTGAGCTGAATGCAGATGTGTTACTATTATCGGAGCTATACAGACAAGTAGTTAACCAACCCTGGGCAACGGATAGCACTACCAAAGCTGTCATTTGGGCCTCAGGTAAACTCCCGATCCAGAACATAGCCAACAGTACAGCGACGGGTTTCGTACTGGCCAAGGTGGAAGATATCTACTTCAACAGCTGCTATGCACCACCCAGCCTGTCTCTAGCTGAGTTCAACGAGCTCCTCAATCGACTGACTGATGACGCGAGGCAACGCTCAACAGTGGTAATCGCTGGAGACTTCAATGCCTGGGCAATTGATTGGGGTAGCAAAGAAACTAATGCGCGAGGGGAGGCGCTGCTGGAAGCCATGGCTACTTTGGAAGTGGTGCTTCTCAACAGTAGAAATGAACCAACTTTTATTAGAGAAGAATCTAGCTCTGTAATCGATCTCACTTTCGTCAGCAGGTCACTGGCTAAGGGAGATACATGTGAGAGGTGCTGGGTGTATACACGGCTAGTGATCACTACTCGATACTATGGACAGTACCTCAGGATCGGGATGGCAGCAGAACATACCAACGGACTAAGGCAACTGGGTGGAAAGCAAGCTCATATGATGAAGCAGCATTCATGGTATCTCTGGACAAAGGCCCAATCATCAACGGAAAGATTGAAAAGAAAGGAGACGATCTGATGAAATGAATCATAAAAGCTTGCGATGCTAGCATTCCCCGCAAATGCAGTACCAACCGCAGCCCATCAGTTTACTGGTGGAGTGAAGGCACCTGTGGGCTTCATAAGGAGTGCCTTAGAGCCAGAAGACGGGCGCAACGGAGTCGTAAAAAACCAAACTACATAGAGCTTGTAACAGAGCACAAGAAAGCCTGCTGGACGCTGAAAGCAGCAATAAGGAACGGTAAGCGTAAGAGCTGGACCGAATTAATTGACGAAGTACAGTTAGACCCATGGGGCAAACCCCACAAGGTAGTCATGACTCACCTTGAAGCCCGACCCAGGCTAGCACCGATAAGCCCTCTACTCCTGAGGAGGATTGTAACTGCACTATTCCCACGACAACGAAACTCAGATGGGATGACGAAACAGGATGTGACACGTGACATTCCGTCAATCACTATAAAGCAGTTAATAGAAGCGTGCATTAGAGTTGGAAATGAGAAGGCCCTGAGCATGGATGGGATACCAAACATCGCCCTAAAAACTGCCATCGAAGTAGCGCCAGAACTTTCCCTGGATGTGTACAACACATGCTCCAAAGAAGGCACCTTTCCCGGCAGATGGAAGCAACAGAGGCTAGTACTCCTCCCAGAAGGAAAGAAACCACCGTACGAACCATCATCCTATCGCCCACTCTGTATGCTGGACACAGCTGGCAAGGTTTCGGAAAGAATAATCCATCAAAGAAATGAAGCAGCAGTCAAACCGCAGCTTGCCAGTAATCAATATGGCTTCCGAAAAGGACGGTCAACTCTAAATGCGATTAGCCTAGTCGTAAACATGGCTAAGAATGCGGTCGCAGGGATCAGGTGGCAGGGAGTTCCGAAGAAGTATTGTTTGGTAGCGACCTTCGATATCAAGAACGCTTTCAATACAACCCACTGGGACCATATCTTGCGCGCCCTTCAGGAGATGGAAGTACCAGTCTATCTGCAGAATATGGTGGCTAGCTATTTCAGCAATAGGCTCCTGAAGTACGACACAAAGACGGGCCCAAAAAAGTACATCATTACTGGTGGTGTACCACAAGGCTCTGTCTTAAGACTTCTTTTGTCGAACATCATGTACGACGGGCTACTTAAAATACCAATGCCGAGAGATGAGGAACTGGTAGCGTACGCAGATGATGTAGCCGCAGTCATCGTAGGGAAACATCTCGAAGAATTGAATTATGCCTTTGACACTACTTATGAGAGAATGAGCCAGTGGATGAAATCCGTTAACTTCGAACTAGCAGAGCATAAAACGGAAGCTGTGCTCATAACCAGCAGGAAGATGATAGAAAACATCTCGCTGCGAGTCAGACGATACGAAATTATATCACAATCGTTTCTCCGGTACCTGGGAGTGATGATTGATGCTAGACTCAGTTTCAAGCAGCAAGCGAAGCACGTGTGTGCCAGGGCATCAGTAGTGGGTGCAATCCTGTCGCGGCTCATACCCAATATCGGAGGTCCAAAACAAGAAAGAAGAGCACTACTGGCAGTAGTAACAACATCTGTCCTGACATATGAGATCTCCATCTGGGCTGACACACTGAAGAGACAAAAATCGAAAAGGCAAATCGCACCAATATACCGATGGTGCGCTCTGCGAGTCATCAGTGCCTTCCGCACAGTTTCCGTCGATGCAGCCTTCGTCTCATCCGGGATACTGCCCATCGAGATCCTTGCCGCTGAGCGACAGGCCCTCTACCGGACGAAGATGTCAACCATATTGAGTCCTATAGAGCTTAGGAGCGAAGAGCGGAAAAGCAACATCAGGCGATGGCAAGCTTCATGGGAAGTTGGAATAAAGGGTAGGTGGTCTTATCGCCTTGTACCACGACTGGAAGAGTGGCTGAACCGCAAGCACGGCGAGGTAAATTATTACCCGACGCAGATGCTCTCAGGGCATGGATGCTTTCGAGCATATCTGTACCGGTTCAAGCATGACGATTGTCCTGAATACCCGACCTGCTCTGGAATCGTGGGAGACGTGGAGCACGTGTTCTTCAAGTGCCCCCACTTTAGAACACAACGATGCGCACTGGAGGCTGCCTCCAGAAAAAAAATCCACCCGGAGACTTTAGTCCGGCTGATGCTTACATCAGTGGCTGCGTGGGAAGCTACGAGTCTGTGTGCGACCAAGATTATTCGAGAACTTCGCCGCATGGAAAAAACGCGCTCCAAAAATAGGAGCGGTTGATTTGATGCAGGACGTTTAAACGTCAAATACATGAAGGGAAGCTATAAGCTTAATTCTTCGTCATGACGTAATGCCTGATAGCGGTTCCATGGAGCATGAAGAGATCAGAGAGGGAGGATAGGGGTTCTGTCCGTAGGGGACAATCTTGCCATCCGAGCCCGACATATCCTGGTGAACATCAAGCATGAGCATAACAGCAAGCTGGAATGTTTCCAGGAACGCGTAAATGCGCTCCTCGACCTCTAAAAAATGAAAAAAAAAGAAAAACACACACACACGCGCACAGAGTTCATGATTTATAATAAAGTACCTGAACAAGCCTTGCGTGCAGCAATTCTCGCATGAGCAGTGATATGTGTGATATATCCAATTCTTGTTGCGCAAGTTTCTCTTCAAGAACCATTCTTTGAAAATTTGCAACTGCTAGAGATGATGTGAATAAATCTCGCATGTCCTTCAACGATTCATTAATCCCGAGAAGCTTCCTCGTCTCAGTGGATTTCTGTTGGCAATCCGAGTTTCAGACATGAGATGGAATCATCTCCACATATTAATATCGAATTTACCAAGCATATACTCGATAAATATAGCTGAAAAAAACTAAAAAACACGCTTTAATAATGAATCAAACTGAAAAGTAAGAAGTAATTGGAGAAAATTACGAGTGTGCATGCGACCACACACTTTAAGTAAAATTTTCTTAGCTCCATCTATATTTATATTTATATATGTATATCGCACGCGTGCGCGAAGCATAGATCCGACCGCGCAACATCCACGTTGTATGCTTTGGATGACGCTAATGCTGGCGGTAAAGTGTCGAAAATTAAGGCATGAATGATCGAATAACATTTCATCCAATGAACAGAAGTTTTTTTTGAAAAAAAAGTATTTTTTGGAAAATTTTTCGAAGTATTTTTTTTCAAAAATTGAAACGATACTCACAATGGAAGTGTCGAAAAGTGGGAAATGATTTTTTTTTCATTTTAAACATGTTCGTGATCGAATTCCTTGGGACAATGATCGTGATCTTTTAATTTAATTGAAAAGTTTGATTGTTTCAAACAAAAAAACTTTCGCTCGATCAACGAATGATTGAGCATGGTTTTTGTAGGTATGTTGAGCTATGAAAATCATGCTCAACATAAGTCTTATCGTGAATATTTGCGTTTCCGGCGTTGATTCTTTCATATACTGTAATTATTCAATTTTTACATGTTTTTTCAATATGAAATCAGAGGGGAGGGAAAATTTTCTTTTCCAAAAATCCTAAACTATTCTGGAAGAGAATTCATTCAAATTTGTGAAACAGATTTCAATTTTCTCTACGATCATTAATTGCTGAGAAATCCTACGTCAAAGACAAAAAAGTCTTCTCTCATTCAAAGTTGAATTTCTCAGCGAAAAATCAATGTTGAATATAGAATAAACTGTTAAATTGAAGCTTATCAAGCAACCTATTCGATACATATCTTTGTTTGGTGATGGAAATTTTTCCCAAGTCCGTGTAGTCAATAAAATATGAAAGAAAAATTTGAAAATTTCTTTTTCATGCCTTAACTTCCTATGAAATCTGTGACTCAAAGAATTTTTTAATCCATGGATCTCCAAACTGAAAATCTTGAGCTCTGAGATGCATGGTTATTCATTCGGATACGATGATTTTCCACTTATATACAGCATGTTAAACATCACCGAAAAATTTCAGAATTTTTCTTGAACCTTTAATTTTCTCCACTAGTGTATATCAGAATGATCCAAAAAATATTTTCTGCTTCTCACCTCGAAAGCTTCTCTAAGGTATGATGAATATCGGTTTGAAAAAACTAAAAAACACGCTTTTATGCTATAGTGGACTAAAAAGTAAGAAATAAATTTTTTTCGTGTTAAACAAAAAAGAAATTTCAATATAATGTCAAGAAGCGTGGAGTTCGTAGATTCAGCCGATTATTCGGAATGTACCCCACGCTTTCTGACATTATATTAAAATTTTTTTTTAATTAAGACGAGAAAAATTTATTTCTTACTTTTTAGTTCACTATAGCATAAAAGCGTGCCTTTTAGTTTTTTTTAACTTATATTTATTTTTTACTTTTTAGTTCACTATAACAGAAAAGCATTTTTTTTAGTTTTTTCGACTGCTATTCTATATATTGGAGTTTGTTCGGAGTCAATAAATTATTCGAAAAAGAGGGTAAATCGCGTGCCAACTGACTCCTCTGGATGGGATCTCCGTTTTTCGGGTTCCTTCTCTGGAACTTACATTTTGTCCTCCGTCGGTATCATACACACATTCGACACTCAGCCCAGAGGTGGGAGGACTGTATATATTGAGACGAAGCATCGCACAAACAGGAGACCCCGAGAATAGAATATGTTGCTTTATATGCCTATTTCATTCTCTCACATGTGCACGGTCAATGCTACGGATATAAGTTCATCTCTTTCTAATTGGAAAATGGCTTATCCGGGAAGTGCTGATGAGGATATCAGGATGATTTCTTCAGAATATTGCATTGTCATCGGTCCTTGATAAGTATGCAAAATTTCAAATTAATCTGACTGTTGGAACTTGGCGAAAATCAAGCTCAAAGATTCCGTTACATACATACATACGTACAACCCAAGTTAATAAAAGCGTGTTAAAAAGAATTTCTCCCAAGGCGCAGCTTGATATTTCAATTTTCCGCAAAGCTCAATAAATTTTGATTCTCTCATTTGGGTACACGTAAAAAATTTTTCCTCCAATTCTTCATTAATTTTTTTCATAGGAGATTCGATTCCCTACAAGAGAATACTGAAGTAGTTTTCCTGCAAGTCTGACCGGTAAAGAGTTATTGAGCTCCAAATACTCGCAAGAAAAAAAAATTCAAAGGCAGATAGTTTTGAAACAACGTCTTCAAGGAGGTTAGACTTTTCGTGACCATTCATTTAATTCTCATTGATCCAAAATAATGTCCAACTTCTCGAAATTTGTTTAGTGTCTGTACGTATTTATTCCGAAATTCATCAATTTGTAGACTTTTCATAACACAAGTAAAACCCATATTCGGTGACGTCTTGCAACTGTGAATTATGAATAACTCCCCTTACTACAATTCGAATAATGAACAAATAATAACGAATATATAAAGAAACAATTTTTTGTCCATGAGCAGCAACTATTTGTGAAAGATAGTATTTTTGTTCTCCATTTTTTATTCCAAGATGATATCAGATTGAATTTCCTCTCTTGGCGAGTATTTGAAGCTCGATAACTTTTTATCCGTTGAACTTACGGAAAAACTACTTCAGTACTTTTTCTAGAGAATCAAATTTTCGTTGCGAATAATGGATGAAAAATCCAGAAAAAAATTTTTCCTGTCGTTTTACCGAATGAAAAATTGGAAAAAATTTGTTCACATGTTATTCAAATGAGAAAATAGAAATTTATTGAGCTTCGTGATGAATTGAGACTTCGAGCTGCGCTTTGGAGGGCATTTTTTCTTTACCAATGGAAAGCTATTGAGACAATAGCACTTGAGAGAAAAAAAGAAAATGTCTTTTCTGGACTACTCTAGCATATATGTATCATATATACATGTTGTGACGAGGTGTCACCGGCCACACTCGTGACGAAATATTCCGAGCAACTTGCGTGTATTGCCGCAGGTTCAAATAGAGGAATATGACGAATTCACGGCACCCTCGTCCCCATCTATGGGCCTTCGCCTTTAAGCTGATAGCCGAATCGACGCGCCGGCTCGGCGGTGACGGCGCGCGCCGATGATTGACAACACGAGTCAATCGGATATCGATATAGATATGAATTTTGGGACTGTCCCGATGCAAATGCATAGAAACCACAAGAATCAATGCGGCAACTAAATCGTGATAAATGTTAAACGATCGCACCTACCTTCTGTTTGTGCTCGCGCAACTACGATTCATAAGTCTTAGGGAAGTACATACCCTGAAATTGTTTATGAATATGATAAAAAACATCAACTGTCATTGATGTGTGTTGTATAGACGCGGGTGACTAAGTCTTCAAGGTTTGCAAATTACAACAGAAGATAATGATAAAACTTCCTATCATGGCCAAAGAGCATCCACAGCTATAAATAGTCTTCAAGAAGACTTCCGTAGACTCTCGTTGAACCCGTAGTGGTCACACTTCTTAAAAATAATGTGGTGGTCATATTAGGTTTAGTTGACCCAATAGGCAAAAATTGTTGCTACTTGGGTTTTTTTTCAATATTTTCACTTGAGCTGTAGATGAAAGATGTTCTTAACACTTCCTTCGAGTAACTGAATTGTTTTTGATCATTTTTTTTAGTTGTTTTATCATGAAAAAAATGCAAGGAAGTCAAATTTCGGAAAATTTGACTTTTCTCACTAAAAACTTCGTGAAAACTTCATTTTTTATGATAAATAGGAATGACCTTCGGGGTTCTACTCCGGATATCGCATATTTTGGGAAAAAACGTGGTGTCATATCATGCGTTTCAAAAAGTATAGTTATTCGTGCGATCGAAATCGTGAATTTTCATGTATATCGAAAAATGAGATGAACCAACTTTATAGCAGTGGAGTCAATAAACGAACATTTTCAATTCAAAAAACGTTATATTTTATGGATAATTATGATGAAAAATATGATAAATACAAAAGTCGATCATGTCCAGTACAATCACTACGTAAATATGTGCGATACTCGTCGCATATCGGTCGCAGCAATATTTGTATATTATACGTACGCAGAACTTATGTTATTGCGTACAATTTAACAATGTCAAAAAATCTTCAACACCCTTGTTTTGTTGAAAATTTGCCACAATATGGTCATACTGGTCTTAGCTGACCCCACAAAAAAAACGTATGCACACTTCAAAGTGTAGTGAGGCACTGATGACACGTAGGTTTTTGGGAACTATTCAGGGTTATTATAGTACCTTCGAACAATGATGGATGGTACCATAGATACCACTTTGAATGATATCTTCGAAGCAAGAGCAACTCGAAAATTGCCTGGCGTCAGCTAGACCCAGTATGACCACTACGTGTTAATCGCTTACGAACTATCACCAATGACCTGTTAGATTTTATTAATCGAAGAAGGGGGTCGCCAATATATATATGTCGGAGATCAGGCATGAAATACTTTCTTATGTGTTTCTTAGGAGAATAAAAATGTTCGCTGAGAAAATAAAATATTTGTCACAAATATAAAATGTTTGTTGAAAATATGTTTGGGACTCTCCTGAGTGAAAAAACCCAACGCCTGGACCCAAAATAATTTAATTGTCCCCAATATTGAGTTTATTACATAATCCTGCAAGTTTTACATGTTTATTGCGGTAAGCTTAGATTTGGTGATAGCTGTTCACCAAATGTAGTCACGGTCGCAGGATAGAGTAATAAAGAATGAGATGTAAAGTGTCCTTTTGAATATTTTAGGAATTACCTATTTTCGGGTACATAGATCGGAAAGAGGTACACGACTTTTTGGTTGTTCAGTTCGAACAGAGAGCTCGAAGTGAGAAGACATCATCCGTGCGACCGTGAATTCAGTATTCCTATCTAAGTCGACGCAGTGCTTGTATTCATCTCCTTTTTCATTTAAGTGATATAGTATATCGTCGTTGTGTCAATGAATTAGCGAACTCTATTCAAACATATTACTCAAATCATCTAGTGTGTTCATTTAATACTGTTTATTAGTGATATTACGTGTGTGTGTATTCGTTGATAATTACTTCCACTAAGGAATGTGGCTGGTCAGTCAAAAGGCACCGATTCGGGTGAAACCCCCAGCGCAGCCCCGACATATATATATATATATA
>JABMBR010001562.1:0-30716 GCA_018881525.1 Meteorus sp. PSUC_FEM 10030008
TAATAATAATAATAATAATAAATTAAACATGTCTACAAAAGAATTTGAGATACACGGTTTACATTAATTGATGACAGATTGTCGCGCTGAGGCATGGATTGCAAAATCAACAAGTGGGTTGTTTTGAACGGCGATTGAATGTGTATTAGTTCCCCGAATACCTGTACCTACTAATGTTGTCAGCGGTTTACATGTGAACGCATCGACTTGTTTAATGGGAATTAAATTGATAGGTAACTCCGATTGCAATCTGACAGTTTCCGATACCAATGTAGTTGAATTCAACTGAATTGTTTTAGCTTGATTCAACTTGACAGTTGTAATATTTGCTGACGCAGTATTGCTAATATTAATAATGCTACTCTTGACAATTTTACTCTCACCTATTCCCTGATTGGAAGACTCATCGTAACCTGAATCTGACGACGAGTCACTGAATGTTTTACTCGCTGGCTTTGTTACTAGTGGTGTTGTTGTTGAACTGTCAGTTGTTGAGTCTACACTGTGTGCTGGACTTGACGATGCTAAACTGTGTGCAGGACTTGCTGACGCTGAACTATGGAATGGACTGTTACTTAAATTATTTGATTCTCGTTGTCGGTGACGCTGTTGTTGAATGATGCAGTTGGCGCAACGTTTTATCAGTGATGGATCAACAATAACTTCACCATATGGACCTTTGAAAATTATGCCACAACAAATTTTCACTCTAAAACAGAAATAAATAGAATCAATTGAAGATGGGATAAAATGTGAAAGACTACTGCTCTGAAAACAGTATTTTCTTCAATTGATGTTGATACAAAAAAGAGTAGTCATTAAATTAAATCGCACTATAGTGGATAACGTTGTTATAATTCACAACGCAATCATCACAGGAATGAAAATAAAATCGTGTGAAAGAATACCTTTTGAAATATGTCATATCAATAAAATCATTAACTGATAATTTTTCTTTATCTGCAGTACACTCAGTGACAGTTAATCGTTTTTCGGCATTAGCTACAATATCTTCGCATTCCTCTGGCGTTCCGGATCGGCTGGAACCTTTACTTCCAGTATTCGCTAAATATTCTTTTAGAAAAAAAGAAAAGAGAAACAAATGGATAAAATATTCTGAATAAATCCTTGAATGTTTGTTGATTGGTTGATTGTCAAAATATTTACCATTCGAATCATCGCTCATTGCGGGACTTTGTTCACGATCACGTTCTGGTTTGAGGTAGACGTGCTTTTTCTTAACAATTTTTTCCATTTTTTCAGAAGTCTCTTTCAGCTTCTTCTTATTCTTCGATTTGAACTTCGTCAACGATTTTATACCCGGGCCTGCTCGTGCATCCACAACCTGTATGTTGGAGGAAGTTGTATTGAACACAGAATATACATTTCAAACATGAAACTTTTTTCTTATAGTAAGTTCACTTACGTGTCGCCAATTTCGGTTGCTGCCGGCTGGCAATTTCTTCCAGCGCTTGACCAACAGAACACACGCATTACAAATTTCGCCGGTACGCCGTTCCTCTAATTGAAAGCATTCAATGAAGTCTTCCTCATACTTCTTACTATCCGTGAAACGCGAGCTGCAGACAGGACATCAAATATAACAAGAGCAATCGTGAGATAAAATTCTCATTATCATATTACATAATTATACAACAAAATATTTTACCTGCTTGATTTGGCTTTGCAGATGCAGCACCCCGTACTTGACCGGTACACTTTTGGCTTATGGAAACTGAACATGTTTTATGTTCTTCAACTCCCTAAAACAAACAAATAAAAACCAAACTATGAATATATTCAATACATTCTATTAAATAATTAATATTCTGAGACGGGGACATAATTTTTCCAACAACTAGGTAACGTCCGCATCATTGTTATGCGAACACAGCCTTGACTTAGCTGTCATTAAACGTATCTTCATGGAACATTCACTCATGATTCGATAATTGACTTCTTGCATTAGCACATTACGTTATATGTAGTATTGTCATATTTAGAATCCGTCGTTGGATTCGGTTCTCTGTCATGCCCTTGACACGCTTAACCATCTGCAGTTGCACTCAACGTTCTGTTGGTGAACTAAACCAACGATATCATCGAGTCAATAGCAAATGATTACTCTATAGAAAAGAATTCATGTGTGACAACTTTTTTCGCTTTCAATCAACACTGATTCAAAACACGATGAGTTTTGGTGACTACGTGAAAAAAACACGGAGCAGGAGAGGGCAATGCTTATTCGATAATGCGGTCGACTCTGTTCGCCCCTGACATAGTTACCCAGTAATGCAACTTTCCTTTTCACTTTTACTCCACCTTTGCATGCGACCACATGATCATAAAGAGTGAAGAAGAAAAGAGAGCGAAAGAAAAAGCTTGAAACGCACCCGGAAGCAATCAGACTGTAATCCGATTCGTTGAAGCCTGTATACTCATTTTTTGCATCGCACGAAGTTTCGGAGCCTCTCAAGCCTGACATAAAACTTTTTTTAAACACACGCATAAGCACCATATCCATATTCAACCATACACACGACACACGACACACGTACACACACATATGAATGAATATTCAACCAATAGCTGTATTATACAGCATACAGATAAAATACAAGTGAAAGAGCTGATGAATATCGATAGAAACCGTTATCTTATTTTCGCACAAATTTCGCCCATATATACATACATATAAGTGAATCAAATATATGAACGATACATCTGCGAATTTAGCTGATAATTCCATCGAGTTATCCTTTTTTTTCCTCTTAATCAAGTAAACAGTGAGGAAGGTCGTCGCTATACGAGATAAGAATGCCGAAAGAGTGAAAAAGTTGGGTTCCTTAGCAAAAAATATAAAAATATCCTCGTCTCTTTTTTCTGTCAGTCTCACGATATATTCGCAACAAGCGTGTATACATGTGTACGCATATGTGTATTATAATACAACGCGTATATTTGAAAAGTCTGGAGAATGTTGTTTTTCATGCTTTATATATTTGTGCGAGTGCATATATAGACACATTAACCAATAAACGTATCGTATTGCGTACACATTGCACGTTTCTTTCTTTTCATTACTCTTTCGTCTCTATGTAACCATGTGTTCTCACACACATGCGTATTCTTCCCTCTGTATATAACTTCACTAGACAAAAATAACTTTTAAAAACGTATGAGACATGAACATGTATATGCATAGTAATGAGAAATATGTACACATGTGTGTATGTGTATATAAATATGGGGGGGGGGGGGCCAAATATCTTGTCGCGATATGAATAAAGAAACGTGCGTTGGCACTCCGAGAATGCATTAAAAACTAGTTAGGTTATTGAAAACGAAATAAAAAGATGCGTAGCAAAGGACATGACAATAAACACAACGTTCCTTTGTTTCTTTTGTAGGGAATTTTGACAATGTAAAAGGAGAAATAAGAAAATTGATGCGAATGAAACAAAAAAATTATGTTGGCACAAGTTGCGACAGTGAGTTGACAGATAGAAGGAAAACAAAATATGAATTTGTAAACAAAGTTATATTGAGATTATTTACGAGGAAGAATGAAAGTGACAACAAAATGAAAGAAAGTACGATGGAAAATACGTCGATGCTTGGGGGTATACACAGCATCTTTTTCCAATGATGTAGTCTGACATGAATAAATATCAGGATCAATCAATCAATTTTTTGTCTGGCTGACTTTTGTATGACAATGGATCATGTATACGTTTGAATGTTTTTCGTCTCAGTTTTTTTCACATCAATTGATGTTTTCATTTTATTGTTATACCAGGTCATCTTCACCTTGCTATCTTCTCATATCACTGATTGAATTTCGAGTTTGGATTGAGCAAAAATAGCTCTAAAATTTCTTCATTATCACATTATTAACGGTGTGTGGTAATGTGAAAGAAGAAGAAAAAAAACATGATGTGGCAAGACATAGAATTGAGATTGTCTCTCTGTAAAGACATAATAAGAAAGTGGAGTAGTGGAACACTTGAAACACAAGCAAGTGCATGTAAGAATGAAAAATAAGAGGCGCGCGAAAGAGCCGCCATGAAACGCAAAACGACGTGCGCAAAGACAAGTCAGACATGGCGCGTGGCACATACAGGCCGCCGCCATTGCGGCTTTCTTCCCATTTCATCCATTTACATATACCACACGCATATGCCCTATAAATCATATGTCATTTCCACATTAATATTATCGTACACATAATACAACGACAATAGAACAGTCATACCATTCATGAACCACGATATTTTACTCCAAGGCTCATGACAATAATTGCTCCATCACTGAAATTTTTCGGAGAAAACAATATTAAAGATTATCCACATTCAGCATGTACTTGTGTGTGCGTATGTATATGAGTATATATTGAGATGCCCCATCGTCAACTGCTGCGGGCACGCCATGACAGATGATACAGACAAACAAACAGAAAATATGCTTTACCTCCATTCAGATCTACCCCAATTTGACCAATATCTTCGATGTAACCGAAATGTTTCGTCGCACTTTGTTGATTAACTCTAATATATTACAAAATGATTGAACTGACCGTTAAAAAATGGTATTGGGTTAAATTCGTATTCGATGAGCATAGTAAACGTGAAGCCGACTGAGAAATATATATACAACAAAATGTATGTACACACACAGAAGGTGAATAGTGTGGGGCAGCGGCGCGGGTTCAATTCTGACTGAAATGTACTGTGTACACTCATGACATTATCAATGTATTCTATTTTAAATGATTGTGTAATGAATAATAAATTAATGTCTATGTTACGAATATGTCGATGATCACAATTTGAGTATGTCCAATGAAAAATGTATTGTTGGATGTGTTGAAGTGAGATGGGATAAAGATGATACGGCATACAGTCTGTTAGAGAATTTATATACACGTACGGTGAGAATGAGATACACCGGACGACGCTGACATTTCACATAATATTACTGGAATATATCGTATTAATTACCAATGACAATTCATCAGCCTGTTGAACAATTTCTCACGAACAATATTATCACAGTTAAATATTAAATAAATACAGTTATTTTCATTTAAATTTGATTAATTCACATGAAATTCACGCTTACCTTTTCAATACAGGTGACGGCCAGATTTTAGAGTCTATTGCGCATTCTCAGCCGCGCAGAGTCATACACAAGTTTTTCGGAGGGGTATATGCACACCTATAATCAAAACAGAAACTAATTTATTTAAAACTCATGGGATACTATTCTGTAAATATACTTTAGTCATGTATTCGATATTAAAATGATCATTGCTGGGTTTGTTATTTTTATTTTCATTTATTTCCGATTCAATAACCGGCATAATTGATATTCTTCTGCATTTATTCATGTAAATATTGTCGATACATCGCCCGCTTATATATTTTTTTTTCGCACTTCCGGTTCAGCGTGCCATTTTTTCTATCTCATTTGTCACGCATACATATCAAGATTACACATGTATGTATTTATGTGTATTTGTTGATTTTTGACTGCGTCAAATGACAGTTCGCTTCAATACCACTAGGGTATGTGCGAAAAAAGATGTAAGATACGATGTATTATCTGTTATCATTTCGAATAAATATGCAATAAATAGACTTGATACATTCATCATTCTGATATCTATCGTAATTTTTATAAAAATAGTTGTACATGATGACAATTACCAATGTACACAAAACGCACATGTTTCCAGATAATTTTGGTATTTTTGTTTATATTTACAACTCCTAAACGGTGGAGCGCTGAATGTCAATACAACAACCATAAATATAACCTCACTTTCGTAAAATGTCAGAACAAAAATTAGGCGCCAATTTCAGGTGGGACAAATTGCGAATGACATTATTTGACTTATAAGAGCAGAAAGCTATTGAATATTTGAGAAGTACATGGAAAACATGAATAAATATATGAATGTCTCCACATTCTGCAGAGATCAGATTGCAAAACTGCATAGGAACATCTACGATTTGTGATAATTTCGCTATTATTGAAGCATTCGAGACGTTTTGGTTATCGCAGCGATGAAATAGTGGGAGTATTACTTTCGATTAATCAGTTCATGAAGGAAACTATATGTCTACTGTAAATGAGAAACCTCTAGACATCAGAAAATTATTTTTGAAAAATATACATGGCTGTGCCGAAATAGCAATTGTCTTCGGTGAAATTCGGCCACCTGAAGACAACAAGTTCGACGATTCGTGAAGATATTGGAAACGAGATATGTCATAACACATTATTCCTTTCAAGATTCAGCCAATCAAGAGTGAATATTGCGCATGCGGTGGACCAGGATTGGTCAGATAATGTCACATTATCACTTTTCTCACTCTTCTCTGAGTTACCTAACATACATGTTAATTTGTATTGTAGCACAGTGTGAATTTGTTTGGATATCCAAAAAATTAGTGAGAATGGCGCTTGAAGCCGTGAACATTCGTATTCATTGTAAACGCGGCTATAAACAATAATGATAGCTTGGTAGTGCAAACAGCTGATTGAACAGATTCGTCTGTCTTGATTTTGACGTTAGTGCTATACTTCAACTGGTTGTAAATCAATTTATTATTTTTTTTCTATTCCTATAAAGACGTAGAAAATTGTTTCGATATGTCAATCTTTTGTATTTAAGGTTAATATATTAAAATAAATATTGGAATTGAAAGATCACTTACAATAAACGCAATAAAATAATATCGTTTCATAATTAAGAAATATATCAAAGCCTATCAATTACTAAACAACCGGTTCTTATCATCATGGCTAATTCAATTACGAACTCTGGAAATGGCTATAATTTTAAAGTTGTTCTACTTGGTGAGGGTTGTGTCGGGAAAACTTCAGTTGCATTAAGATATGTCGAAGACAAATTTAATGATAAACATTTAACAACGCTCCAGGTATGAAAAAGCAATATATAATGATCGATTTCATTCTAATCGCGGAAATTTTCAATCCCCCAACGAATGAAGGGCACAGTTGATTCAGTATGTGATGATTTCTCATTGCAGGCTTCGTTCCTGAATAAAAAATTAAATATCAACGGCAAAAGGATAAATCTAGCCATATGGGATACAGCTGGTCAAGAAAAATTCCATGCATTAGGACCAATATACTATAGAATGTCAAATGGAGCGATTTTAGTTTATGATATCACTGATGAAGATACATTCCAAAAGGTAATTTCATGTGTGAATTCATTAATTGTAGTATTAACGGTAGGATTGAGTCAAATTTCTCTACCCCACAGAGAGAGGCAAGTAGAATGATTGCAATGTGATAGAAACCTTTTTGGAAAATGTCTAGACTTATTTGGTTCGAGTATCTCCTAAATTTGTGTTGCAGGTGAAAAACTGGGTAAAAGAATTGAAAAAAATGTTAGGTAGTGACATATGTTTAGCAATTGCTGGGAACAAAATCGACCTTGAAAAGGATCGGAACGTTTCCATCGAAGAAGCAGAAGAGTAAGCCTATTACTTTCGTCTTAATCCTCTGAAAATTGAGCTGTGGAAACCGTATAATGTTATGTATCTCATAAGGAATATTTTAGGATGTTCGTATAAAAATTGTTCATATATTCTAACTTCAGGTATGCAAAGCAAGTTGGTGCCGTACATTTTCACACATCCGCAAAACAGAACAGGAATGTCGAAGAAATGTTCTTAGACTTAACGAGGCGAATGATGGCACACGCTGATGCAGCTGAACAAAAACGATCAAGTCTGAATAGGACCAATAGTACTAGACGTAATGTTGTTGTGGTTGATGATGAAATTGAACAAACACAAACACCAAAATCATCGTGTTGTGGTGGAGGTGCATCACATGCATCGTAATTTCGTTGAATTTATTCCCTCATAAGTAACACCAGTTGGATAGAAGAATGTATATATGAGTCAATATTTTGTTCCATTATATTTTGCCTATTTGATATGAATTGAATCGTGATTAATTTTGTTCATCAATTTGTATATTGAATAGAAAGAATGGGTTGTCAATTCAAATTTATATTTTGCTATGGGAACTATCATATTAAAGTACCACATACATTTACTGATCCCGCCTTTTTTTTTTTTTTGTGAAAAATGAACATGATTTTATATTCGTTGGCCAGTAGCCAATTTCATCACAGAATATTATAAATATGAATCTACTCAACTTTCATATGGACTGCCAAAGTCATATATGTATATATATATACATATATGCGTATGTATATGACAGACTACATTGAAAAAAAAAAAAAAACACCACATGATCTTTATAACTGACGAAACATACACGTTATGATTGTGATCAATTTTTTCACTCATCTATCAGGAACTATGGAAATATTGATATACACTTGTGATTTATGTTATCATTCTAAGTGACAATGATAATACAAATTATAACAACGCCATATTATTGTATGTAATTATGAGTGTGGACATAGTGAAGTGCTTCAGGCAGAACAAATGAATATTACTACATTCAACTATGATTTAAATTTGGATTTAATTCACAGTTACATATACATATGAATAATGAATATATACAACGGAATTGTTTTACAATCAATAAAAAATCTTGAGCTACACTAATTTCTGAAATTTGTATTTCACCCATGTTTGTAAACGACCAAGGTCCAGACAAGCATATGTAAAATCTCCAAATGCTTTCAACTTGACTATCACATCTCAGAAGTCTCACCATTTCTTCATGATGATGAATGCTCAGTCAGACTCCAGGTGATCTTCTTACATAATCTTAACTGAATTCACACCGATAGTGATATTCTACGATCATATCATTTGTTTGTAAATTATAGCAATGAACATTCATAGGACAATGTGAAATGTCATTTCCTCAGTGGTTGATTTTGGCATTTACGACACAGGTTTCGTAATATACGAGAACTGTTCGCTTATTGATTGCTATTAGCACACAAAATGTGAATAGTGATTTGATATGAGGTGCAAATAATACTCAATAATTTAGACAATGAACATCTCATAGATTTATTTGTATTTTATTTTAGTGAATGAGATGAAATTCTAATGTGTGTTATTTAAATTCGATTAGAGTTACATGTATACATATTAATATCCGGATCATGTTGCACATATCCAACTACAAATATAATACACATATATTTTTTATATTTATTCCATTTCATTAGATTATTGCGTTGAAAACATGAATTGAAGACGCATGTTTTGCTGTTCATGATATAATATGTATGTATATCTTCTCCAATTGAATAATATATAGTTTACGGTCGTACGATGAGACACATTTCCATTATATAGATTTCGTTGAACACATATGTCACATTCAGAATGTATACTTTTCCAATTAATAATGCGAATCAATTAATTCACCTCTCCTCAAAAATCCAATAATATGTATACGTATAATCTAAAATATCTTTTTTCGTTTTAGTTTTTACACTTAACTAAATCAGTTTATATATTTACACGCATTATTCATACCATCATTCTCACCATCGTCATTGTCGTAGATATGCCCATTATTTATTCAGCCCTGGAAATTGTAATGGTTAACTTTCTTCGTGATTCCAAAATCATCAATGCGTTGTGGTTGAAAATTTTTTCCTATCAGTCTACATATTTTAATGGCTGGTTCAATATACGGCGAGTCTGATTCTTCGTTATTAGAAGAATCATTGGAATGTTCACTATAAATTTCTTTTATGTGTGTACTTATATGCTTACAATCTTTCATCAAGTTTATGCCTGTTTTTGGACGTGTGACAATAATTGATTTGAATGAAGGATAAAAGATCGAAATTAATGTGCTGTAAATAGGTCAAGTGAGTAACTATACCATATGGGTGTTTAGTCATTAATATAATGTTAATGTATTTCTCTAAGGCATCCCTGTTGATGAAATTATCATTAAAAATTTTACTCTGTTATCCAAATTAATTCAACTACTCCCCTTTTTTTCTATCCACTTATCTTTTTTTTTATTCTCTACGATTTAATATTTAACGATACGACTTTTTTCGCTCATCTTTGGTATACAATTAGAAATTCAGTATAAATATCGACAAATTTTTAATTGATATATAACATTCTGATTCTATTTTGTATTCTTGTGTGTTGCTGTTTTTGAATCATCCAATCAAACCAATCGAGTACATGCGCAAACAAATATTGTGCTTGAAGTTGTGACTAGGTTTCATTTTTTTTTTGTTGCTTCGACATTGTTTCCGAAAATGGACAATTTTTCATTGAGACATTCGACATTTGGAATTGAAAAAAAGAGAGAAAATACAGGTTTATCCGTAACAATTCCCACAATGATAATAAACAATCACACATTTGCCACATGTTTCCATAATAAAATTCCTCTTTCTCTAATCCTAATTTCTCTCTCTATCAACTGTTATGAATTGATGACCATTATGTTAGTTAACAATTGATTAGGTATTGAAATACTGAGTCTAGACGGATTAATAAACCGATGCACAAAGTTATTTGTTTTTAACATTCTTGAAATTATGAATTGATCAGTCTATTTAGATTTTGCATCGATATTTTTTAAAAACGGATTGTTGTTTCAATTAGGCCCCCAAGTAAATAATATGCATAATATGAATCTATTCTTTTTCCTTTTTCTTCATTCTCTTATATTATGAATATCTTATCTTGATAGGCGAATAAGAAATCGATGAATTGATTTATTGGCCCTATAGCTGAGAGTGACATACTCACTGACTGCGGTGCTCTCACCAAATTCGGACCGAATACTACTGCTAAGTTACTGGAAGTCATTTTATTCAGATCACACCTGTCCATTACCTGAAAGATAGAAAAATTGATAGTGTGATCGACTAATATATTTAACTAATTTGGTACATTGACCAGGATCAAATAAAAGTGAGTTACCCTGGATAAGAACTGTACTATGTATTTGAGGAGTTGATAATTATCTTCTGGTAATTTCTCCAATACTAAAATTTTCACTTTTCGTGGTCGTTCATCCTTTGACAATGCTGGAAATTATAAACATATAATATTTCGTGAAATAATCTCATGGAGTGACAGTAACGACATCTTCAATGACATACTCTGGAATTGTGTTATTTCATCGTAGAGATCGTAAGTCATGAGTGGCTCATCTAGCTCTCGTAGAAAACTCTTGAGCAACACAGCGGCTATGTGTGGATCGCCTTGAAAATTTATGGGTAAACCATGATTACATCGATTTTGAAGTTCTTTGACCATTGTAACATTTGCTGATCGTCTGAATAGTCCTTCAGTCTCCAATGCTGGGAAATGATAAGTATAAATGTGTTACAAGCAGTGTGATTCTCATTTTTCATGTGTATGTGTGATTCAATGATTCAATCACTGAAAAAGTGGGATAAATAAAAGAACGTATATACCATCCGGCGTATCAAGGAACTCAACGCATTGTCGCACAATGGGTGGAATTGGATCACCGCCATTATTCTCTTTGATAAATTGAAGGCTTGCACCAAATTGCGTTGTTGCTATCGGAGTTGCTGATACACTTGGCGGTGGACTTGTAGGCAAATTTTTTCTGGTCTTCAGCATCAGCTGTTCATCGTGCCTTGAAGGTAAAAATTGGAATCATCATTTTACTACTAAGTTTCACAAATTGATATGAATTGATCTCTAATGCGGCATATTTCATCCTTCAAGTAATGATCGTTTCATTTCGAAACGATTTAATTCGTATGAATTTCATCCTATCAACCTACTCTAAGACTTGTTGAGGTATAATAAGTTGATCCAAATTAATATGCTGCGCTAACTCATCCAAATAATTAACGTACATCATTTTGCGACCAAACTTCGCACTGAAACAGAAATCAATTCACCATGTGAAAGATTACAATGTATGATAAATGAATGTTCAAACAGCTTCATATTATGTTACCTGATAGCAGGTTTGAAAATTTGCCAAACAATCCTGATGAAATTCGTAGGATGCACCAGATACAATGCCTTGAGATTTTTCTTGTATTTCCTATCAAAAGCTTTGTACGCTTGCCATAACCATGATAATGGTGGTTTGTTCTTTGAAGTGAGCCCATAATGGAAATATACTAAACTATAATCTTGCTCCACGAAAGTGTCCAATGTATGGGTTAGGTATCTATAAAATTCAATATCAAACAATTAGACATTTATTTTTAGCACTGAATTGTATTTATCTATCTCTCCTTCCCCAGATATCAAAATATTAATTATCGTTCGAATTTTTGACAAACCGTAAGAGTTTGGCATGGTTGAAGACTTCTTTCCCCACCATTGGTAGCTTACAAGCGGAAACAATAATAACTTTACGACCAGCACTATCATCACCAACAACCTCGACAATACCAAGCCGTGCAATATCGTGATAATCCTCCTCATCAGAAAGTTCTTCATCGAGCGCGGCTAAATCTTCAGCTAAACAAAAATAGAAATATTTTTAGCCTACATTATAATGGGTCATTACCCAAATAACATGGTGATATTTTAAAACGAGTGCTCCATATAGATATCAAAGGTCATTTTTACCATTCTCAATTACTGGGGCATCAACGAGAGCTTCTTCGAAATTTTCTTCTATCGTCCCATCACTTACAGGACTTTCCAAATAATCTATCACAACACCAGAACCAGCTGTATTCAAATCGAGTTTTTCTTGTAAGAGCTGTGACGCTGTAACACATTTGTCATTATCAATCTTTATCACGGATCATTATTGTGTATTCATCAAGAACTATAAAAATATTCTGACATTTAATTATATTTCAATTACCATTGTTAGCCGTTGCCTGAAGTTCTGTGTCATCGAATTCTAAATTTGGTTCATAATCGTGATAATCCGACAAACTCGGATATGGATCTTCCGTGTCAATTCCTATTTATCAAGGGAAAACATAAAAATTATTATTTGTGTCAGCGATTTTTTCTCTTTCATTATTTCAATGTATGGATGATTCGAATACAAATATAATCGTAAATGAAAAATATGCAATGGGTATTTGTGAATGTTTTTATGACAGCATAATATTGCAAATGAATATGTTAATATTTATTCAGTGTTGCGTACTACTTATTGAGAAAAAAAAATTGCAATACGAGGAAAAAATTTTCTTGTGTCCATGTGTTTGTGTTCTATAGCAAATCATACCTGTCAAAGTTCTAGCAGGACTCAATGATGGTTGATAATCGGCTTCCATATTATAATACAGAGAGCTAAATTTCTCTCTGTTTACACCAGGTTGATAATGAAACTAAAAGAAATAAATGACACCGCCCGTTTAAAAAATCATGACCTTATCGCCAACGTATCGACATTATTAGTGTTGAATCGTTGGCGGACCAGTGCGTGTTAATAATGCCTCTCTCTCTCTCTTGTACTTGGCTCAAAACACAACCACACACAATCTTAATATTTTCTCATATGTGCCTGAGCTCTCTTCGTCTCTGCGTCAGACTTTTTTTGGTCTGTTTTGATCATCGTACCGTTCTGAGGCGCTTCTATCGTTGTACTTCCCTCCTAGCACACTTCACCCCGCACACAGAATGATTCTGTCTCATTTAAATCCACGTCCCGCGGAAGTATCTGAAAATACGCGAGTGACACATGATTGGTGAGTTAAAATGCATCGTATAACATTGCGAGACTACTTCTCATTGGTTGAAATATTGGCCGTCATAATACCCATTGGTTGAATTCCAATTCGAATTTGATTCAACTGCACCTTCATCGTTGGATTTTTATGTTGGCAATTTTTAGATGTTAATTCTTATCAATACTTGTTTCTGTTTATTTTGTTGAGTAAATTGGTGGAAAACGAGATCAGATGAATACGACTTTTTTCTCGCAGTGAGTTCAATCACAGAAAATAGTTTTGACTATGGTAATCAGTCCAGTAGCTTGATAGCTCTTTGTGGAAACACATGTTTGGCATCGTATGCATATCTGTCATAGATACAAAATGTGGTTCCATGTGATTTCAGGGTATTTATTTAATTTAGCGTTGATATATTAGAGCAAATAGTGAGCATAGATATCGATATAATTACAGAAAAGATTTCATAGACACTGAATCATACATATAATTACAGTTTGTAATTAGTATTACAAATATACGTATTTACACAATTTTACACTTAAAATTTTTCAGTTTATCGATAATACTATCGATCCTTTTGGAAAGATCGTTAGACGATTGATCTTGATTTTTCACAATTTCCAAATTTAGACCATAGAACTTTGGTGTGTGGATGAGCATATTATATTCGCTCTAAATTCCAAGGATTCACATTCATATTTTTCTCCCATGTCAGTATATGTTGCAAAGCATGATCGGAACATTGTTCGTAATTATTAATAGCATAATGGACTAGGCATTGTTCATTTGATATTTTACAGTTCATTGACAATTGAAATTCAAGGAAAATTCGAATAAGAATACAGGAAAAGAGTAACTAAGCTTTCCATATTTTTCGTTTCCTCACTGCGAGCGAATGAGTCAGTGAACATTTTCCTCATTCAATTCCAGGTTTTTAGGCACATAGATTCCCTGGATAAAGAGAAAGTCAATACTGACTAAAGCCTCAGTTACTATAAATTCATAGCAATTGAAAAATATCGTTAGTTAGCTATCGTTACATATTTTTCTTTAAACTTTTTCTTCCCATATTGCTTCGTGAACACTTTTTCTATAGTAGCAAATTGCACACCTGAAAAATAGTTATGTAAGACACCATATTTGTTTAATACCGCTTTATTTTCTGTTCTATTCCATCTCAACTCTTGTCGCTCGCTAATTTTTTTTCTTTCTAAAATAATTATTCCAGTCTCTTTTACAATGTGAAAAATACATTCTCGACTAATTCTCAACATCACTTATTTACAAATATCACGCAATTTTTTTTCTTCCGCTTTGAATTTTCCAATATATAAATCATTTTAAAAATATCCTATTTCTATGACTGCTTGTAAAAATGCAGATTTCAAACTTCGAAAAGTTTTTATTTACCAATTGTATCAATTGTCTTTTATGATTGAATAAAAAAAATTATAGTCAGAACACATGCATCGATCTGATTTGAAAAAATTTCTTCTATCAATCCCTTAGATTACGCCAATAATCGCGATGCGTAAAATTTCCATAAGGAAAAACAATATAATTCCTTTCAATATTTCGGCGTCCCATGATTCTTTTTTTTTATTTTCATCAACGAATGAAATCACTTCCTAAAAAACATCACAATGATTGGACCGGCTAAACCGAATACTTTGTATCTTCCTTCTCAATATGATTTAATGTTAGGCCTTTTGCCAACATTTGAGCCTCCAGGTCTTTATCTTCGTTATTAAACCTGGAAAAATGAAATTCAAAACAAGGTTAAGTATGTGTTTTATGTGGAGTTTATTCTCGTGTATTCCTCTTCATGCATGGATGCATTGTTCTAAAAATGATCAGAGTAACACGAATAATGTAGTTGGGTTAAAAATACATCTTACGTATAAAATATATTTCTATAATTTCGTCATTTTATTTATTGATAAACAAACTGTAGCATTCATTCTTTATGATTGTAGAAGAATAGAGAAACAAAAAACTGAAACAACCAACTGTACCGCGACATAGTGAACAGAAAGTGATTGCAGTTATCAGGACTTAATTCGTCAAGATAAAAAATCCATTCGATAAAATACACCAAACATAAAGGCGCGATATTGAATAAAAAGTTTTTCATATCGTAAAAAGGACTCAGACAATATCAAAGAACACGATTTGCATAATACACCTCATTGCAATATCAACTGAATGATAAGAAATATAGTTCCAGTAAAAGTTTGGAGTATGAAAACAACTCAAAGAAATCCAGGCAGAAAGATTGAGTTCATAATCATCCATGTCATCATCTGTATGCATTAGAATATATCAATATAATCAAGCATGCATGCTATTTATATTGATACTTCAACAAAATCTTCAAAAAAAGTTATAAAAACCAATGTATCTGTATACAAATTCATGCAAGCAAACCCGTAACCAATACAGACAATCATAAATTCATACGGCAGAGTGGATTGTTTGCATTATGATTGGTGAGATGATGCGAATAAAAAAAAATCTACCAAGTGAATCAAAAGAATGAAACCAAATATTAAGACTAGAAGTGCGAAAATCGGTGAATGGTAAATGGTATTACGTGCAAAACAATCAATGGAGTATTTAGGGTTTGCAGATATGCTTGTGCGATTATGTGCAATGAATTTCTGGAACGAGGTTGTTTTACACCACCTTTGTCGTTCCTCCTCCAATAATGCAACAAGCGAATCTCGTTTCGCTGCAATTTCCAACATCTCCGTCAATATTTCACCTTCCTTCTTCACGTCCGCTAATGTTTTCTTTTCATCTAGAAAAATGAGAGAAATGTAGCAAAGATATAAATATACAATGAGCAAGCACTATAAAAGAAAATAATATGTGAACGAACCATCATCAGCTAATCTTTCGCGCAGTTCCTGTTGCAATCTCTCATGACGATCTTCTAATTGAACTTCTTGGGCACGTACCAAGAGTTCTTTTTCATATCTGCGTAAATCTGTACGTTCGCGCATCAAATCAAACCACTCTCCCAATAAATCAGCTTCCTCACGACCTGAACATTCGCCTTCACCACGCAATGCTTTTTCAACACTCACACCTCGGCTTTCTAAGTCACGCTGTTTCACTTCTGTCTCCTCGAGTTTTCGTTGAATTTCTTGAGCTACTCGTAAACGTTTTAATTGCGCTTGTCGCGCTAACCTTTTTGAATTTTTCATCCTTCGTGTGAGACTACTGCATGATCCATCTATCAATATATTCTTCTGCATTTGTGACGGTGTTAATGCTGCAGTTTTAGAATCATCTTCTGATAAACTGTCATCTAATTTTTCAGAGTAATAAAACAAAATTTTTATTATTTATCGAATATCAATCGCAACACCAAAACTAAATATATGATGAGGTGAGCGATGTACCTGTAATATGAACCACCGTTGCACGGTAGTTCATGGGAGGTGGTGGAATGGGCGGCGTATTATCAAGAAGGAAGTTCTCAATCAACATTCCTTCACATGCACTTCGAGGTCTGCTATCAGATTTCTGATCAACTTTATCAATCTGTGGAAAGATGAAGTAACCGTTAGTCATTTTTCCATCTACGTATGGAAGAACAAAACAGAAAACAACCAGCAATTCCAAGCTACTTCCAAGTCTACTCATAATATTCTCTCTGCAATTCTACGGCATAATACAATGCCAAAAAAATTCTATTCGATATCTATGCGCAAAACTGATAGAGTTCAAATACTATCGAATAATAGTCGTCTAATTACACGATGTATATTCAATTGTCGAAAATGAATGATAGTAAAAGCTCACAAAATTATTATTCCACAAAAAATAAATAATAGTAGTTATTCATACTATCAATAATCAGTATAATATTTTTGCTTACATCGAACCCATCTGAATAGCATTTATATAACTGGAACACGATAAAGATCCGATGGGATTGAGTTTTAGAGAATAACAAATATACCGTTATCAATACAAATTAATACAGACAAAATTTATTATCTCACCTTTGCTTTCTCCTTCGACCTGGCCGTGAGTCTGAAAACGGAACCTTTGTCCTTATGACTAGTTGGCGTTGGAGACGGTTCTTTCTTTTTGAAAAAGTCTGAAACTGCTTGAATAATACTTCGTCTCCTCTCAGGATCTTTCACTTTCTTCTTATCACGTTTGACAACTGTGTCGCCAGGAGATTTGGCTTCTGATTCTTTATTTATATGTGCGAGTTCACTCATAGACTTGGCAGTGGACGGTGGCAAAAGATCCAATGTCATTCGCTTGGCAAATGCTTTCATATTATCTGTACTCTTACTTGGTTGTAATGTATTGGTGCTCAGGTTTTGATTGACAGTAAAACTGTAGTGACGCGTTTTCGAATTAGGCATTTCATCATCTTCATATTTTCGACTTTTAGCTTCCATTGATAATTGTCTTCTCGCTACTTTCATACGTAATAATCTCAATTTGTCCTCCGGACTTAGACCAAGATCTTCATCACTCATAAGTCGCGCACGTTCTCGCGCTTCTTGTTTCGCTTTTTCAGCTGTCCTTCTGGCTTCTTCATGCTTCAATCTTGGCGGTGCGACTGGCGTTTTGAATGAATCAATCGGTTGTATATGAATTTCTCGTAATCCCGCATTAATACTTGGCAGTGATTTTTTTTCCGACTCTTTGTTGGAATTACATGAAATAATATTCATTGAAGAATCAATTTTCTCATTTTTAATGAGTGCCGATGTGTCCAAAGTTTTTTTAGCTTCGGCAAATGTCATTCGTGTCGGACTATTGACTGGGGAAAATGTCAATGGTGACATATGGACTTTTGCATTTGGTGAATGGAGTGGTACAATTGGTTTCGTAGGGAACATTTGTGAATTGGTGTTGAACGACGCTGTTCGTGCAAGTCTCTTAGCTTTTTTCTCTGCTGACTTCTGCTTATGGGCTTCAATTCTGTCCATTAATATGTCCTGTATTAATATTTTTTGTTTCGAACGTTCACGCGTTATTTCTTCAAGTTTACGCGATGTCGCTGGTGAATTGTAGCATGCATTATTCGCCTCTTGTGATTTAATCTCCTCTGTAATCATTTCTGCCGAACGATCCACCTGAATCGTACTTTTGGAATTCTTGCGTTTGGACTTTCTAACATCAATTGAATCTTTCGCGTTACTGAATTCAGCAATTCGCGATTGTAGACGTTTAACATATTCCAGATAATCAGGGTGATTGGCATCAGTAGATTCTAATGTTGATGGCGTTTCTTCATTGATTTTCGTATCTGTGTCTATTTGTCCAGCTATTGGACAGCATACAGGACTTGCTAAAATGGTTGTTAATTCACTAGTTGTTGTATCTTCAGTCTGCTCAATTACAACCAGGCTGTCTTCGTCCATCGAATGAATAACTTCACGATTGATGGCTTCAACTACCGGCATCCCAGCTTTTCCACCACGCTCAGATGATTGGTCTTGGTAACGCGATTTATTCTCAGAATTACATAAACGATCTTTTATATCATCCATTGTCACAGGATTGATCTCTATGACATTGACATCATATTTATCGTCATCAGAACATAATTCCGGTTCGATTTCAGCACATGCGATGGGTGCTTCAGGATATTTTGGACAAGACTCTCTGGTTATTGTTGGCGCTGTAATTCCCGCAATATTTACAAATTCAACATAGCCACGATTTTTCACTACCGGAACATTCGTTGCATCACGTAAACTGTCTAACAACGATTCATTATCGGTGTCCATATAGTCAATATCCTCTCCGTTGGCTAAAAGTTTGGACGTGTCATTGCTTGGCATTTCAATTGTGCGATCGACTTTATCGAAAATACCTTCCGATAATAATTCAACATCAGTTAAATCTTCTTCTTTCGCTATTCGTGCATTACCACCCATGAATTTCCGTGTAGCTTGATTACCACGTGAACTCGTGTCGAATTCAACGTCACGTAAATCAGCTGAGACACCACCCTCACCATCACGTGCCCATTCGGAAAACTCAGTTTCGGTTAATACTGCATTCGTCAAATCATTTTCAACTGAATCATCCTGCTTATTCGAAGCAGTCGAAGCAATTGATATTGGACTGCTGCAATTACTCAAACTCCGTCTATTAACGTCCTTCAAATCTAATCGTTTCAGATTGTTATTCACTGTTTCTATATCAACAGCGTTTATGTTCTTATCATCATTGGATGAACGTGACCATAAATCAGACGGTAATGTTGAACGTGGTTGCTCGGTGATTCTCATTTCAGACTTATCATCTTCGATATTTAATAAACATTCGATAGAATCTGGTTCAAATGTCATACCTGTATCTTGGAACGTGAATTTGTCAGACGATTTATTGTGAAGTGAGTTATCATCTATGCTGTGAACTCTCACTTGTGTTGGTGATGGAATCTTAGGTGGCTTTTCGTGATTGAACTCTTCATCTACATCAGTTGATGAAAGCGAATCGCTATCCATCTCTGAATCGCTACTGACAATATTAACATTCTCTTCATTTTTTGGTGATGGCCTGACAGAGTTGATTTGTGGAGAAGTGGTTGGATGATCTTTCGACGGACTTTTATGTTTACATAATCCAATCACATTAATGGCTTCAATTATTTTTTCTTCATCTTTTGCCTCTGAATGGATTTCTTTTTCACTTACATTCGTTTTTACATCTTCTACTCTCTCATTATCATTCTTCACCATAATTTCCTCACATTTCAAGGATCCAGTTCGAAGGATATTTGGATCAGTTTTGGATTTCATAATATTTGTTTCTTTGATCAAATCTGGTAAGTGAATTCGTGTATAATCATTAGATAATTTCGGCCTCTCGTATTCCTGTAGGTCATTTACATTTTTACATCGTGGGAATTCTATTGGTGAGAAAGGTGTCAGTGGAATACTTGATGGCGACCGTAACTTATTTGTTCCTTGCAAGAATGCTTGCATTGTTGGACTGGGTTCGGGCGCAGGATTTAGAAGTTTCTGATGTTGTGAAATTGAATCTGTGAAATTACGTAATTTCGTATCAACATTCGATGTTGATCCAGACTTCATTACACTTCCACCAAGAACAGATCCACCAAGGAGGAAGCGCTTCTTCAATTCTAGTGATACTTTCGACGCAATTCCCTCGGTCGAATGTGTGCGATTCAATAAGTAATCACCTCTTCGCGGATTTATCAAAGGCATCGGATTCACGCTGCTGGGTCGTGGTGATTCATTTGCTTTGGGCGCATCAATTTTACGTAGCGTCAGACGAGCTGCAGGCTCTTCAGCAGTTTGTTTGATATTGCCATTAACAGGTGATATTATTCGACTTTTTATTTGTACTTTCTTCGGTTCAATATAATGACCTCGTGTTTTCCTCACAAATGCATCATTAATTGTTGATTCTGGCACCTGTTGAGTTGGGGTTACCCCATCGTGTTCGAATTCGGAATCAGTTGAAATTTCAGTTGCAGAATTTTCTTGACGTTCTCCGCTTGTCTCGTCATCCGATGCCACCTGTGAAAGATATTTATTGATTGTAATAGAATCCCATGTTGCCTCTTTCCGGTATATCAAAATATTGACGTCAGGTGTTCATAACGTTCATTTTTTCAGTGCTATTTACAGTATTTGAAACATGTAAAAAAAAAATCGCGTATCGTGTTACGTCTTGCATTATCAGAACTTCATGTATGGAGCAATCGTTAAACGACAATGATACCATAGTAACGGACAATTGTGGTATTACTCTCAGTGATAACGATAAACAGCTGAGATATTAATTAATTGATTAATCGATTGATTATTCAAATGAATATACATTATTATGATCACGAAATGAAATCAGTGATACTGAAATTCAAACCAAATGCAACTTTTGGATTGGATTATTTGCGTTGGCTGCGGTGAGTTGTGAACATGAAAAGAAAAAAAGCAGATTTAATAAGAAAATTATTTCAGGACTTTTTTCTCAATGATTATTTCGGGTGCACACATGACAATCATTCCTATCGCGGATTGATTTGACTTCAATAAACGTTTGTTAATTCGGTTAATTAGCACAAAAACACACCGCATTCTCATATACGAAATAATTGTATCGTTACCTTCAGAAGTCTGCTCAATCTTCCTAGATAAATTTCAAATTCAGTTCATCACCAACAGCCCATAATATCGGCATTAATTAATTTTGTTTTGTAACGTTACATGTTTTTATTAAATCGATTAAGTAATATCTCACACACTGAATATCGCTATAAGAAAAATCATCATATACACGGTGTAGTTTACATCGTTACAGATAATTATTCGCACTAGTATAGGTTTATGTCATGTATATATTCATATTCTCGTGATTCATGTCTTTAACAACTTTTCGTACAAACAGGTGATTGCATGGGCAAACATTCATTATGAAATAATGCATTTATCTTTCTTACTTGCTTCATGCTCACCGCGAAATTTTCGCCCGGCTCTACCTAACTTTGTTGTTGCAATCAATCGATTGGAACCTTGGATGTCATCAACATTGCATTCCAATTTTACTTTAGAATTATTGTCATTACTTTTTCTATTTGTTTGATTTTGTCGTGTATCATAAGTTTTCGACTTTAATGCTGAATTCGTTTCTTGCGTAATACGTTTACGTTCTGGTCTTTTTGGAGATTCAACCTGACTAGCAATCAGAATTGTTTCTTTTGGTGAAGTTGATCCCTTTTCAACTACTGAAATTTTTCGAATAGAAGTTTCGAGATTATTGATATCATTGGACTGATTATTTGGAACTGACGGGTACAATTCATCCGACGAGGTTCGCAGTGAATTTTCTCGTTTTTCATCCCGGGTTGAATTATCAGAAGAAAAAACGGCTGTAGAAGAACCTCGTTCTTTCAAATTCGATCCGGGTTCATTCAGTATTTCCGATGAATTCGATTTGAAATATTTCTGTAGATCTTTCGAATCAATTTTATTTGAAACATGTGCTTTAATTTCAACATCGTTCAATTCATTACTTAGATTTTCTTCCGTATCACGACGCGATTTTTCCTTACTCATTGTATCGAAGTATTGATTCATCTTCGTACGTGCTGTTTCGCGGGACAACGGTCTCAATTGTGCAATGTCGGATTTTTTTTTATTCCTTCGTAGTCTCAACTCCTGTTTTAGAATATTGTACGAATCAGTGGATTCATCATTTGGTTGATCGATCTTATTAATTCCATTCCCATGAATTTTTTCTCTAGTCATTGATTTGCTAATCTCTTTCCGATTATTGATTTTCGCACATTCATCACCGATATCAGCGATCACAGGCTCGTTCTTCGCATCGATACACTCGTCTCTACTATTCGAATCAATTGAATTATATCCGATTAACGGGTCAGTGAGCGGAACAGAATCCTGTCTACGTATATTCGGCGACAACGCAATAAGATCAGGCAGATTCTCGTTATCGCTAAGAATCGTATTGATTTTCAATTGTCTCAATGCATTATTTCCGTCACAATCGTTCAGGGTTTCATCATGATGGATAGCCAAATCCGGAAGACTACTCGTCAATTTCGATTCCACACAATTATTCTCATCAGATAACAAGTTTAAATGATCAATGAGCGATTCATTATGAATATCATCAGTTTCGCCTCGCACCTCTAACATTGAAGCACAATTTCTACCATTGCTACAATTATTATTACCACTACTGCCACTAATATTACTACTATTACAACAACCATCACCATTATTATCGATATTAGATTCTTTATCCGCGCTTGGAAGTTCATTGGACAAATTATTGTCGAGTACCTTTTCAACTGTCCTCTCACACGTCCCATTAATATCTACATCTACCTCATTAACTGTCAATGCCTCTACGGAAAGTTTGTCACTGGACGCGGTTGGTATTTCATATAATGGTGACATAGTTGTCATCGTGAATGATGTAGATTTTTTCACCTCAGTTTCCGAGCCAGTCTCCGTGTCAGATTCACGTGGCGGCACCTTCAACCACACCTCCTGCTTCCTCAGCTCGCGGGCACGCACGTCATCTTCGTCTTCGGTCGCCGTGCCACTCTCTTCGTCTAGACGCAAATTTTAACAAGGTCTGAAGTCGTCTATATCAGGATTACGGATTGGTCTGAATATATATATTTATATATAGATAATATATACTTGGACTAATGGATGTGCTTGCGCGTTTAATGACTGACATGGTTGGATGTGAATTTGTTCGTTTTTTTTCAAGTTTCATTCGTTTTTCTTTCTCATTTCGGTGTTTGTTCAATTTAATTTGGTCAAAACCTACCCTCGCTTGTGTATTCATCACTCGAATCCTCGTACTCGTTGCTACCTGTGTCTGATTGATTTCCAGATGCCTGTCCTTGTGAATATCTCAATGTCCAATTTTTGGCGAGTTCTATTGTTCCTTCCGTCGTGAGGGGTTGATCTATTGCCTCTTCGTAAATTTCCTCTTCATCTGAATCACTGAAAAATGAATATAAAGTTTGGTGTCAATTGAAAAGTAGATGACAGACCTGATGCGACACTCATTCTCGATACCTTTATTGACGGAAATATTGAATTACCTCATGTCCGAAATATCATCACTAGAACCCATTTCGGCTGTTGACGCACCGAAATTTCTGTCTGTCCATTCATCCTCATCCATTTGGCTGTGTGCATCCTCCGCATCTGATATTCCAGCCAAGTTCTCGAATTCAATTCGTTCCGGCGTTTGTCCACGATCAAGAAGATCTAAACCAGCCACGCCATCCAAAGGTGGTTTCAATGCTTGCACCTATATACATTTAGATACATTGATTAACGGGATAAATTATTGATATAATTATCAATATTTGTCGACTAACCTTGTCTACCGTAGATTTGTTCTTGATGGGAGTGTTGGAAATATTTTCTTTGCTGAGTAGAGGAAGTTTTTTCTTCTCTATTCGCGCTTTTATCGTTCCTAAAAGGCCAAAGTGTTGTGCACAATAAAATCGACCACCAGCTTTTTCCCTGTCGAAAGTGTGATTGCCAATTCGCAATGATGTAGAACAGTATTCACAACGAAAGCAACCACGATGGAAGAATTTTCCTTCGGCCGTCAGTCTCTCCATGAGGTAGACTCTCTTATCACAAAAATGGCACATTTCCGAACCACCTTGTGTTGGTAACACAATTGCAGCTTTAGAATTCTGAAATGCGTATAAAAAACAAAATTACTTCTCCTCACATATGACTATCATTTATTTTCAAACTTTACCCACCGAGCGCTGCACTTTTGGTTCGATGTCTTGATTTTTATTCGCAAATTGCTCTGCCATAGCCGAAACTTTATTGTGTCCCAGTACATTACCTTCTTTAATTTTTCTATCAATATTCTTCAATGTATTATCAATATCAGCATATTTACTTTCAGGTTCACTTGGATCGCGACCCTTCTTTTCCATTTTTATTTGTCGTGCAAGGAATTGTTCACGACTCCACTTTGGCACACGTTCGACTTTGTCCTGTCGGACTGCTCGACTCATTTTACTCTCTTCAATTTTCTTCTCGATTTCCTTCACATTCCAATCAGTTTTTTCAATCTTCCCTAAAATTCGTCGGAAATACTTATCGATACAGAATTTGTTTATTGAGCTATTCACGTGTGGAGAAATGGAAGTAACCGGATTACATACCAATAGCGCGGAGGAGATCACGAGGTTTTTTCTCGGTTGCTGCACTGCCACGAAGTTTGTCTTCGATGTTTTTTATGCGTCCCGAAAAATCATCATCCATTCCACCTTTATGATGCGAGGGCATTTTTGGATCTCTATCCTAAAATATTCACATTATTCAATATTATTGTGATCACAGCATCGATTATATCAGACAGTCAGGTGCATATATTAGTTATTAATCTGTCTCTTCCGTTTATCATTCTCCAATGACTTTACGGTTATTAACCGTTTGTATTATATAGAATAAATGTTGTTAGAACATTCCTTTTTCGGAATAATAACCGCACACGATGTAGCTCAACTTCAGTGATCAATTCTGCGATCGACCTCGCATTTTATAATAATATATTGATGTATTAGTTCGTGGAATTTAATAGAGGTAACTTTTCGATTATTTCAAAGCGATCAAACACAATAGAAAATTACACAACTTCAGCGGCACACAATGATTGTTATACACAGGGAAAATTTTCTTACGTCACGTGGTCTAAGTAGTATTAAATGTTTGTATTAGTGAACTCTCAAATGCTTGTCTTTTCACAATAATATGAATTATTCTTGGAACAGGTCTTACTGGATAAAGTATTTTCAGTTCTAATTCTTTCACCCGATCCTTGAAATCAGGCGCCATTTGTCGATATAGAAATATTGAATAATCCTCAAATTGCTCGTCTTTATCAGCTCGTTTTGCATTAGCTTGTAACATTTGTAAACTTTTATAGAATTGATGTGTCGCCATTTGTCGTAAAAATTGTCGCCGCTTCATCCGCTCGACACGATTGTTCGCTATGTCTTCAAGTCGTTTTTGTCTCTCCTCCTTTAGTATAAATATTTTTTTTTTCATATGGAGAACACAATAAAATAGAAAAGACCACCAAATATGGGAATTCCATAGTGGTTCGAGAATTTGAGAAAATTATTTTGCCTTTCTTACGGGAGTTGTCGAGCATTCTTTCTTCTGATTTAAAATCAGAAACGATATTTTCAAAAAATTAATTACGCCCAAAATTCAAGAAAAACTGCATGAACTTCAATGTATTAAACAAATACTCTTTCAGTAAATGTTGAGTAGTGATAATAGAAAATAACGGTGAATGAAAAATTAGCTTACCACAGTTGCGCCCAATTTTTCTGGACAACGTCGTTTGCGCGATCGTCTAGAGAGACTTCCATCTGCTTTTTTATCCACGATAGCTTGAACATTTTCGATATTATGTCGCGAGGAACGCGGATGTCGTAATCTAGTTGGTGTGTCGAGTTTTGATGGTCGACCAATCAATTGTGATTTGTGTCCGGGTGTTAAAAGTCCCAATTGTTTATTATATGATGGTCTTTCATCGGCGTCGGGCTCCTTAAGAGCACATGAGAGGAAAACAGGAAACAAACACACACAGATCAACAAAAGGAAATTGTGTTTATATCTCCGTATTTGTGTTGAAACACAGACTAGAATACTTACCAATTTCGGATGTTTTATATGTGGAATCTCACCTCGAAATGCATCATATAATTGTATGAGGTAAGAAAACATTGCTAATTTATCAGGTACGTCGCATTGGGCCATTTCCTCACCTGTCATTATCTGTCAACGCGCATCAACCAACGATTAAGAATTTTAGTGATAGAAAATTAATACGACAATGGCCGAGGTAGGTGAATAAAAAAATGATAAGATGTTTCTACAATGAGATGCATAACATGCATTAATCAATACAAACTTACTGGTGTGATACCCAATTCCTTCTCCAACACATCGCATGCTAATTGGTAATTTTTCTCGGTTTCTTCGGACTTCAAAGAATGAAAATCAATCAAGTCTGGTCGATAGCGATGAATAATCGCACATATCGCTAATCCATCTTTGAATGATGAGGTCAGATCTATTACTTGAATTTTATCGTAAAGTGCAACTTGTTTTTGCAACCAATGTAGCAGTGTGTCGGGATGTATTTGCGTATCTCGGCGTCTGCGTTTCTTCGGTAAGTCTGTTGTTGCCGCTGTTGCTGAGTGTAATAATTGTTGCTTAATGGTATCTGGATCATCACTGTCAAGTAATCCGCGCACTTGTATGCCCGAAACTGATCTTACATTCAAATTTGGATATCTAGTATGTGGATCGAGTGTGTACGCGGCATAATCACGATTCAAATTTTCGGGTGTTGTTTGTCCGAGTAATCGATATATTGACTCTCGTTCGGCCAATACTTCTAAAGGAGTCAGTGAGGCACCCCAACCTTTTATTGCCCAACCAGCGTCCATGGAACTAAGAAAACCACGTGCACAACCCGAACCTGTTGGCCAGAAAGGTTCTAACAAACTGTCACCGACTAGAGTCATAAATAAACGATGACCAGAACGTTCCAATACACGACTCGCATTCTCTGCTGCGTACATGGACGTAAAATCGAACATCGCCACATCCGGTTGTCCATAATGATTAACAGCAAATTCCATATCCATCATTTGATATTGCGTAGAAAAGTCAGCAGCTTCACGTGCATACAACATTAATGCATCTCTATCAACATTCTCTTTAGCTAATAACTTCGCTGTGTCTGCATGATCTTGTAGAATAACCCCTTTATCAATCAAACTGTGTTTTTTCGCAGTCATAACAAAATAATGTGTATCATCTTTGTAATAAACAATGTTTTCAAGATCAATTCCAGTTTCTTGATACAATTCCTTGAAAAACTTCTGATTAAATATAAATGCGACGCCACTTATCTCTTCAACACGTGCTTCTGCCTCTGTTCGTTTATTGATAAAATTAGCAGTTATTGCGATTGCCAATTTTCCACGGAATTCTTTACGTTTGAATCCCTCGAGTGTATTACGTTTACCATCGGCACCAATTAAAACATCAAATTCATATTGTGAAACAGGATGATCTTGTGGTGTAGTTTTCGCACGCCAACCAATTTTTCCTTCTTCTTGATTGTCTGGTGGTGGAATGAGAGCATCAAAACTGACGCCTTCATGAAACTCAACACCCAATATCAAAGCGACTTTGAGTAAAATACACTGAAGTTGGCGAATACTGATGTGATCAATTGAACCGGCACAAAATTTCCCAAAAAATTTCTTCGCCCCCAATGCTCTCAAGTCTTGAATTACGAATGGCCACAAATGAAGAACATTATTTCTTGACATACGATCACGCTTTTCAATAACGACCACTTTTGCACCTAAAAGTTGAGCTTCTATTGCTGATCTGAGACCACATGGACCACCACCAATTATCAGCACCTGAAACATAATTTTCGTCCATTTCACCCCACCTGTTCATGTCCTTCTTTTATCATAAGCAAGAACAAAATATCTGACGATTTCCGATCGAAAAATACAGTAGTAGTATTTTGTAATTAATTCATTATCACATTCAACAGGATAAACTTCAATCAAAAAGATGATGAGACGAACAATTATGGTAGTGGTTTCTTTTAGATGTCACCAAGTTCCAAAATTGGTTTTCGTGACTTGACTCTTCTATTCTGCTGACCCAAACTGGTCGATTATAACGGTCCTACATTAAATTTGGAGAGAAAGATAATGAGCACATCAAATCATGAGAACAAACTGGGAATTGCAATACGTCGCGAAGAACAATTTACATTGAATGTAATCATAGATTGGTGAATCAAATCATCTTCACGACACTTCATGAAAAAATAATGAAAGTCACCTTTTTAAATTACATAAATACTCTCAACGGTATAATTTATTCAGATAACTTACTCGTGTATTTGAGCAAGCTTTTCCCCGATTGTAGCATTTGTGATTGGCTCTCAAATCAAATTTCTTCCATAACGCTTGTGCCTTCCATGATCGTAATTTTGATTTGAATTTCGGATAAAATTGTGAAAATGCATTCGATCGCATATTTAATAATTCACACAGATGACGAAAGTGCCCAAGTATTGATTTCAACGTGGTGGCATTGCAGAAGAGATCGAAGACCTCGTTGGCCATCGCAACTTCCGGCGAGGCCACGAGTGTCTTTCTATTCGACTGATGACCGTGATCCTGCATCATGTCGATATCTCTTGCATTCACTCACACGCATATACTCTATCTCTCCTTCTGCGTTGCCGTGGCCACACTTGGATGGCTCTCCCCGTGATTCCTCAACGTGTCTCTTTCCTGTATGAAACATAGACAAAAATAAATAAATTAAAAGAAAAACACAAAAGAGATCGCATTTTAATCTCAACACCATCACAAATTGAAACAAAAATTGAATAAAACAGAAATGAGAGGATAATGATTAATTTCTTTTGTTACTCCACGCGCAAAATTTACTCGCCCTGATTATTTAGTAGATCAGTCTCTCTCATCCAACACCACATAATTATCAGAGAGTTGTTGGCACTCTCAAACGCATGCAAGCGTGCGCATATCTAATGATGAATCAACGACTGACTTCAATTTATTTTTCTCTCACTGAACAATGTCATTTCTTCAGATACACCTAACCATCCATATTCAAAATAACACAATCTCTCTCTACAAACAACAATCAACAATCATTCCAAACAAATGGCCACTCATTCAAACATATACACTGGATTGAGGGAAATGAATTCAATTAAATTCAATAAATATTGAACATAGTTCAAGTTATAAAGAATTGATTCTTGGACGATAGCCATTGGAGCATATCTTTTTCTCTCTCCCTCACTCTCTTATTCACTCTTCGTTTTCTCAAAGAGTAAACATAGAAATACATTGACAGAAACGTGGCCGTTACTAAAAATACAAAGGAGTCTCTCCTCGTGGTTCAAGTGAGCGACCGCGTTGCAGCAATCTCTCCTCTAATGCATTCGAAATCTAGAACGTTATTCAAACTGATTATCAAGTGTCCAATTTCAATAAATGATTAATCATCAGCAGCCATGGCTGAAGTGTAAATAAACCATTCGTAAAAACAATGGAAGAGTAAAAACACCATGAATTTGAAGAGGAAATTGGATGAAGTAACAATAATAACGCAATCAACACCAAGTCCAAGTGTGTTTGAAGATGATCAAATCTGGATGACATTAATTGCAGCCAGCAACGCGGAACTATCAATCAACTTGAATGACTCTGTTGACCCCCCCTTGCAAACACATACATATTAAAGAATCGAAGTAGTGTGCACGCATTAGTGGCAACGAGAATTAAGACGTCACTTGTACGACCACCAACTGCTTATAGACGTAGTATCATATAGACATAGTTGGAGTATTGCAAAGAAAAGCAATCTTGAAAGGCTTCTAACGCGAATACTTCTATATTCAACGTCATAACATATTCCTATATACATATATTTATATATGTTAATAT
>JABMBR010001573.1:0-30695 GCA_018881525.1 Meteorus sp. PSUC_FEM 10030008
ATATTGATAGCTGTGTGTTTCTATACCACTGCCACTGTCGCCTCGAGTCGTGGTCGTAACTCCTATATCAGGGGCGACTACCCACCACTACAACTGCGTGAACATTGAAAAATCGCCTGTTTCGCTATTTTGTCGTTTTTTTTTTCATTCTCGTTTTTTTTTGACTTTTTTCGCTTCACATTATGTGTACATGTACATGTGTGCATGTTTATGTGTATACTACATCGCCATTCTACTTTTCTCCGCCGCGCTTTTATCCCCCATTCTGCATCGTTGTTCTCATATACCAACACAACTTTACTTGTCATATACCAATACACCATTTCCAGTATAAACCCGACAAATCTCGTCGAACGTAAGAAACGTCCTTTTCTGGCACCATGATACCATCGAGAGTTCTACAGTGTGGAACAATGCGCCCACAGCAGCATCTGCTGCATTTTCTTTTCTATTTTTCCTTTTAACTTTATTTTTTTTTTATTTTCCCAATTTTTTCCCATTCAGTTCTGTTTTTATTGGTGTTTTTTTTTATCTCTTCTCATTTTATCATTTCTTTTATGCCGATTCTTTTTTTACTTGACACTCTTTCATACTTCTTTACACTTGAACATTTCATGAAAGACAATTTTCCAAGGAGTTATCATTATTATTTCGATTTTTTTTTTAGTTTCATTGTAAGAGCTTTTATGTGCGCCACGACTATATAAAATTTAAATGCCATGTCATGATGTTCAGTGGAAATAGACAATCTTCATATTTTTATGAATTGACAAAAACTCTGATGTAAAATGATGTTGCTGAATTAAAAGATAAAGTTTCTATGTACTTTGTGACGGCGCCACAATGTCTTCGAATAGAAAACTGCCACTACTACGATTAATCATCCAATTCGTTTTCATTTCGCTTTCACCATTTATTTCTTTTTCTCAGACAGTTGAGAACAATCTTAACGTTATAAATTGTGCAATAAAATTAAATATACATACATCACGCACAATCTCTATCAATTTTTATATTCATGAGTGAGATATATGTCATCTTGACGATGTCATTTGTAAACAACTTAGTGTCTCATTCCATGTGAGTGAAAAACTACACCACATTCTAATAAATTATTTGGAAATAATTTCATAATCAGAAGAAATTTCTTTCATTAACATTATATCAAATTGATGTTGCATCAAATTCAATATATCGCTGTCATTATAATTCTCTGTATCATCTACATCACAATTCATACAAAATTCATCCTGAAATTACCAAAGTATTAATGCGATACATCAAATTCCCAACAAATATTTCACCAACATTTTTCACTTTCACATTAGACATTAAAAATAACTGTTAGTAACTAAATGTCATCTGTAGTCTGATATTGCAGATTAATTTTGACATTCATGATTAATTGATAAATTTAATATAGCAACGGAATCTAATATCACACTGACATCAGTCCCAACCCGAATTAGCTTCTCATTCATATGAAATGCATTTAATAATTGCCAATGAATTGGAACTATTTCGAGAACAATTTTAGACCAATATACCATGAATCTTCTCTACTAAATTTCACATTGAAGAGTAATAATGGATGTCAATCAAACAGCAATATCGATAATAATCGCATAATGACACTTCATTGCTCACTGTTGTAATTCATCAATTCAATAATACACTACGAATTTAATATCTCGACGCCATAAGCTGCAAGACCATTTGCATTCACGAAATGTATTTTACGATTATCAACAGATCAAAACCATTCGACAGAACAATTCCCGATATATTTTATAGTCTTCCTCTTCTCTCCTCACCATTATCCACTAAAAAAAGGAATTTAATTATGAAGAATTTATCTGACAATGTACATGATAATGAGCAGAATTGATTTGGCAAATTGTATTAAATCACGCTGAAACAATCGAATTCTATGCTCATGTGTGTTTGTTTACATGCACTAACAATTGATTTGTATTTCGTTTCGTTGCCGCTGTTGTTGTTGTCACTGTTGTCCAATGTCATTGTTTGAAATGTTGTACGAGTGAATATGTCTCTTAACCCACAATTTTGTCTTTGTCTCCACTGCTTGTTGCAAATGCCAACCACGGACAACGCAGCATGTCTGTGGTACAGTCTGGGAATGTTATCTACGCTATTAATGGTCGGTGAATGTGCTTACCACTTGGCTTTCCTCTACTAGCTGAGTCTGTTCTTCCCCTCTCCACAGTTTGCAAGTAGTTGGGAAAGAGGCTGGAGGTTGTTATCCAGAAGAGACAATAGGGAGATACGACAAGAGAGTGCGGAGTGGAAGTGAGATAGTTTTGAGTCAGTATAAATTATTCAAAACCCAACAGAGTACACTTTATCTCAATGTTATCTATCCTTATTAACTTCCACTCGATTTTACATCATCATCGAAGCTGCTTGTACGAGATAATTTTCCTTTTTTTTTTTCAATCTTCCAGTTCTTATCGAAATGAATGATCGATCACTTGATGGAGTGATTAAAATCCAGATCTTAGCTGAGGATAATATTGTGTAAGAGAACCTTATTCTTGTCCTCAATAAATTGCGGGGGACGGGAAGTTAGAAAAAAGTAAAAACTGATTTTATGTCGGAGATCATCAATGGATTAAGCGTCGGCACTGAGTTCACGCTGTGTAAGAGATATATCTACAGAATCTACTTGAAGAAAGAAAAAAAAATAGGAAAAATATAGGGAAGGGTAGGATGAGAATAAGAGAACAAAAACAACTTTTTATCATTGAAGATGGTGGAGAGGAAAAAAAATTATTGCAACAATAAATTTATTTGTTGTGATTTAATCGCAGGATTTTTCTACTTTTCCACTTAGTATTTTCTCTTTTATTTAATTATTTATTGTCTCGAATTACTCGAAGTTCGAGCGCTTCGTTAATTATTTTCCACCTGAACCCACACCCTCAATATTACTCACATTCTTTAGTGAAATACCAGAACTATCTGGATTATTAATAATCCCTATGCACGTCAATGAACACTCAAATAGAATGCAAATAATTCATATTGAACTATTTGGCACCACTTCGTTCCACAATGTTATAATTATTGTTATATTATTTCGAAATGTGTACATGATGTTTCTATTTAATCATGAGCTCTCGAATAGCAAATAATTTTAATGACACTCCAAGGAGACATTTTCCTTGAGGGGCAACATGCCATGTTGCAATTAGTTACGCTGAGTAATACCGAGTTCACTCCGAAGTCACACGGTTGGAATTGGGGGTAGGAGTGGCACGTTAATCTGACGAAATACGTTGTGAACAATCTGGCTTACACGAGATGGGAGAATATATTTCTGCTTCAGGAATATTCTATTTCAATTTTCTCTGTGGAAATTTTATCATAACCCAGTGTACTCTTCATGCATAATATAAACTATCAAGAGAAATGGAGGATGGAGATATATTATGAAAACAGTTGTTGCAGATGGATTTTCATTTCTAGCTAATTCATTATACTGAAGTTTTATTATACTTTGCCACGTATACCTCAATGAATGCTCAGGAAAAAATATTATGTTTGAAGTTAGATGCTATAAATAATGATAATGGCAAATAATTCTGAAGAAATTACGTTGATGGTAATCTAGTTGAACGAATCTATGTACACGCAACAACTGTAATATGAAGTGAAACGTGTGTTGCAAATTATTGGGGGAGAAAAAAAAATAAAGAGGATGGTCAAAAAGTTTTTCCAGCCCTATCGATTCAACCAAGTGTATGTTCTCAACTCGTGTGAACAGGAAAAAATTATTATTATTGGTGTAGTATTTACCCTTTCCATTGGATTGTTCTCATATGTTTTTCCTAATTTTAATTCGAAATTTTTAATCTCAATTGTTGTACCATAATATTCTTAATTTCAAGATGCAAATTCAAGTTAATTTGTTTGAATATTCATTCTAACAGCACTAAATTCAACATTCAAGTTTCCAATTCAATAATCCCTGAAGTTTCGAAATACGTTCAAACCTTGTACGTATGTGTTGGAATTAGACTGGGATGAGTTTGTAGTCAGAGAATAGAGCATAGAAATGAGATAGGAAAAAGAAAGAAAAAGGAAAAATGAGAAGCTCATGAGTTCCAATATGGAACGAAAGTTATTTATTCGGCTTCTTTGGCACGGAAGTGGATATATACTGACGGTAACTCATTTTGTTGGTTATTCCGTGGGCCAAAATGGAAAAAAATTCAGGGAAAAAAAACGCAACAACTGGAAGCAAATGTATCATGAACTGACATGGATTCCAATTTGTCGTTTCATCCCTCGCACATTCAACCGGAACAGACGAATATGATTCGTTTTCGACATTTTTATCAAGTTACGCTTGATGAATGTCAAGATAAAATTCACCATTGAATATCATCAGTTCGTGTATATAAAATCGGATATGAGAATCAACTCGATTTGGCATGCAACAACGAATATTACGCTGCCATGAAGTCAATGAGATAAAGAGAGAATAGGGTGCGGATGAAAAATAAACGAGAAAAAAACGTGATTTTGTTGAGGCCAAGCAGAAGGTGATGGTGATGTTTGAACGACCCGTATCAATCATTTCTGATTCGCGTGGGATAAGCAGCCGCCATGATACTCGGGGATTATTCCGGTGGATATCCGCAGGAAATGATGTGCACTCTATCGCTACTCGACCACTTTGCTCTATCTGTCAATTGCTCATATAGACTTACCCTGGGGGAACTGAATATTTTACCTCGCTGCTCTTTTCTCCCTTTACTTTTCATCATATCCAATGATTGAAGAAAGAATATGGAGCGTTATTTATGTCTACTTTTCTCTTCATTCAGTAATGATTCTGTATTTACTCCAATTTCAGACTGACTATAATCGCCATTTGGAACTACTCATCGATGAGACACAGGACCTCTTGATTGGATTATTGAGAACAAGATTAAATAAAACGGGTATCAGCAGAGCTACACAACTACACAGACAGCTTGAAAAAATTCAGCATGTATCTGACGGTAATGATCTTCTTGACCCTCTATTGGCAAATATTATCCCGGACTCATTTTCTTCATTGAATTGTAAGTTTATTCATGTTTTTTATCTTCAATTCTCTTTCATTACTGTAGATGAGAATTCCGCAATAACAATGGCAAAAGAAACAGAAATATTTCTGTGCCGTACTCAAGAACTTGCTAAATTAATATCAGCAATGAAAACAATGGATAGTTCATCAAACGCAAAGTTAGCGGTGATTGAAAATAAACTTGAAAACCTTGTTGGTCTGGTGAAACAAGATAATTGTCTGAATGCTGGAGGAAAGTTCGAATGGGTGGATAGTGTTTTAGTGAAGGTAAATTTTTCTCTAATGTTGATTTAGATGGCATACAGATATTTATATCTCAGAAAACCAACTGTCACTAGAGTTAGCACTGAACAACAAGATGAAATATTATTTGGTTATTTATTTGGCAGTGTTTGAAAGATGGAAGTTGGCTATTGGTCGATCAGGTGAATTTATGCAGTCCTGCTGTGTTAGACAGATTGAATGGTTTACTCGAACCCGGTGGTGTACTAACAATTGGCGAACGAGGCGTTGATGATCATGGAAATATTCATACAATCCCTCCACACAAAAATTTCCGATTATTTTTAACGATGGATCCACGATATGGTGAAATTTCCAGGTAGGATAATTGGTTCTTTCCCTCTTCATTTCTCCGTTCCCCAATGATCATTTTTTTTCATTCTTCCAATATCTTTCCTTTTCAGGGCGATGAGAAATCGTGGGGTGGAAATATTTTTGCTAGAAAATAATGATTTTGACAGTGCGAATATTTTTGATATACGGTCAATGATGTTCGATCTAGGTTTGACTGCAAATAACCATCAAGATACCCTGTTGAACATTCATCATGAAATTTTGTGTGATGGTCGATGTACAGATACGCCCAATACAATTCAGCTGCTACACTCTGCATTCTTGATTACTCAGCAAATATTAAGAGGATTCTCTGTGAGAGATGCATTCACAAACGCTTGCATCGACGTTTACATCAAATCCAAATATATTCACCAGCCAGAAATCAAAGAACTTCTAATGTCCATAATCAATAATAGTATACAAAAATACAATGTGAACGAACACATTGACCCAGTTGTTGATTTATCAGTAGCGACATTGAATATCCGTAATTTACAAGACAACACAAAAACCTCAATTGTCAGACAACAAGCAGTTTTATTGATGGCAATACTCGATAAATTCCGGTTTGATAATCCTACGCTATGTTCAACATCCATAACAAGCGAGTTTTTGGACAAATATGTAAAAATCGAAAGGAATAATGAGAGCGACTCCAACATTGAGTATTGTGGTGTCGACATCGAAAAATTGTATCCATATTTATTATATTTATACTTCATAAAATCTTCTATGGATGATGTGGAAACACGTAAACAGTTACTGGAAAAATATATACATCACAACAGAATTGCAATGAGCGAGAAACAAAAACTGATGATAGAAGGAATGACTGCCGAAATACTAACGAAGACCAAAGATCTAGGATTGTCATCGCAACCCTGGTATTCACACGCATTATGTTGCAAAGTGGATGACATTTCGTTAAGTCGAGCATTGTCAATTTCAAGGTCTTTGCATCTAATTTGTTTTGGTATTAATACAATCGAAGTACCCCAAATAGATAAATCGAGAAAGAATCTGTCAATTGTGGAGTATTCTTATGGTTGTCATAAAAAATTGATTGCTGAACGGAGTGACTTGTATTCACCACTTATAGAAGATTTTTATCCATTCATTATAAAAATAAACGAATGGTTTTCTGCATACCTCAATGAGTTCGATAGAACGTGCGATTTCACTTCATTGATTAACTTCAGACTTGATGTCCAATGGTTTAAAAGATTTTACGAAATCGGAAAAAGTTTGTGTATGAAAACATCAGATCCAAATGACATCCATCATCGAGGGAATGTTGAATCAATCTTGTTGATGCATTACAGATGGTTGAGAAACAATTTGATCACATATGATTGGATTGTCATCGGAGCTGAACTGACAGGAATGATGTCGAAATTCGATCGACGTCTATATGATCGATACAACTTGCGAAAACATGCGGAGACTGTCAAGAAATTACTTCACTATCCATCACCATTCATGACAGAAATGCTAGCTACGACGTATCAAAAACTTTACAACTCGACCGATATCTTCTCACTCATGTCATATTGTCATCTTGATTTCGAGCGTAAATTGATCCGACTCCAATTGGAGAAAAGTTTACAATTAAGATTTGAAGTGATAGATACATGGAAACGTACATTGGAATCTGACAATGATTTGATAGCGAATGACACATTATTGCACATTGAAGAATTCAAAAGTCGAGAGAACATTTATAAATCACTTGAAGGCGTTTCAAACACACAGTCTGATGAATTGACGTTCAACACTAATTTGTGGCCATTATATCATTTCATATTTTATCTTTTTGCGAACAATGTACACAAGCAGGTGAACTGCGATGCTCAACCCTTTCGCAATGAGAATAGTTCCAATCAGAGCCTCGTCAAAAAATTCACTGAAATGCCATGCATTCCACCAAATTTGATGGCAATCATAGATGTCATACTTAACAGAGCCGAGAGGAGAGCGGACTATAAGAATTTGTCATCGGAATTATTCACTAATTTAACGCTTTATCGTAGTGGAAAATGGCGAAGTGAGCACTTTCGAGCCAGTATTATGAAAGATCAAGAACCATCTGATAATTACAGTGAAATGAAGGATGACACGAGTATCTTCAACTATTGTGAAAATAAACCAATATTGATTATGGTTTTATCAGATATGCTGATTTCAGGGCACGAGGAACTCAAAAACAATAACGAATTGTTAACAATTGCTTCATTGAGTTTGTGTCAGACACATACAAATCAAATGAACACAATCAATCATATGTTGTGGCGCAATAGTATCTCTTTCAATTCAGTAGAATATAATCAAGTAGCGAATGACAAAACTGCATTATTGTCTTATATAATATCATATCTAAATGCAAATATTGATGCGAAAACAAATACAATCGAGCGATATGCTCATGATGAGCCTATACAGATACAGTATGAGAATGATGCTCCAGAGCCAACATACGAAGGAAATCGGAATGGGGAGGAAAGTTTCGATTTAGATTTTCCGAAATATTTCCGGCAAATCCAAAGCACTCAAACATTCCTCAATCACTGCGACGGTGAACCGATTGATCATATTCGGAGAGGTTTGGGCTGGATCTACATGGGCTGTCATCAATTGCTATTGTTCACTCACTTAGAAATCACCGATCCAGTCGTTGAAAATAAATTAAAAACCAAGTACTATGCTGAGGACATCAAGGACTTGGAGACATTCATTTATGCAAATGAATTAGATGCATATGTAAATGGTGACGATGGTTTCATGTCACGTTCAAACGGCATGGCTGAATCTTTGATTGAACAGTCAAAAATATACCTCGATAAATATTTGGAGAAATATGCAGAGGCTCAAACTTTGACTGGCTACAGAAATCCTCACAGTTCTTACAGCAATTTTGCTACCGAAGTTGATGAAATCAGACGTCATCCATGTGTCAGGCAAACTGTAGATCAGTGCGAGTTTGTGCTACTAAATATCGCCAATTACACTTCGAGGCCATACGCAAGTTGGATGCAAGATATGCATGGCGCAATTGAGACTTTGAACAATCTTCGACAAAGCTGGTTGCGACTATTCCACATATGGAGAAGCGAATATTTAGAGGATTATCGTGAATTTTTAATGCCAATATTAAATTCAATGTCTTATATCATTCATGGTGTTGATATTATTACGAATGAAGCGGAGTACTGTGTTGCTAAAGAAAACACAAATTTCGATTTGACATCAACAGCAGAATATTTCCTACACAATCTGGTGAGATTCCCAACAATCGGACCAAATCAAGAGGATTTACTTCAACTTGTTGATCTTTACACATCGCAAAGCGGACGAGAATTTATCGATAAATATCTTTCGGCCGCTCTCTATTCGAATGGATCACGTATTCGAGTAACGATGATGATGATTAAAAATGGTCTACATGAACTATATAACTATATCAATCTCACGAAAAAATTGACACCATCAGTGTGGCACCAATTGAATCAATTACTTGTCGAAGTGGTTTTAGTTTGGCAGAAGCAACGAATTGAGAAAGAAAAATCCGCTGCTGAATCAGAAAGTTTGTACAAGAATAAAACAGACACCCGCGGTGAAACTTTGACTGAAGAGGAGGAAATCGATGAACAATTGAGGAAATTATTCCCCACATCTGGAGACACTGATTTTGCATCAATTGGTGAAGAACCATCGCTCGATGCGAAACCAGATGGAACAAGTTCCAAACCTGTTTCGAAATCATATTCAGAATTAATTGACGACGATGATTACCTTGAAGTATATGAGATTCATTCGAAAATCGTCAGATCCGTTGTGGCAGCACCATGGATAAAATCAATTGATTCACCTAAACGCAACTATATTGAACCTCTGGTACAAAGATTCAAAAGCTTTTCATTCATTCTGCCTGAATTGGACAAATCTTTGACATCGAACCTATCAACAAAATTACATGTAAGTTTTAATATGTTAACAGCGATATCTGCTTCGATGAATAGCGGTAAAGACTTTGTGTCTGATATAAATGATGTGAAAACATCAGAAAAACCCTACGATTTCTATAGCAGCAGCAATGTTGAAAAAGTTCAGCAATGTCTGCCCGTTCTAAAAAATTTGATGGGCAGAATCGAATCACTTCTCAATGAGTGGCCGGAACATCCAACATTGAAATCCATTGTTGAAATTTTGGACAGAATAAATAAGTTCTCGGTAACTTCTCCCATTTCACGATTCCTCACTGGTTTTGAATTGCTCCTAACCAAGATGCGCGAATGGGAGGAGAATGCACATAGCGGTGTGAGTCTATCTGAGTATACAACATTGTTAACGCACCAAATAATTGATTGGCGCCGGCTTGAACTGAATTGTTGGAAAGATTGCCTGAATACCGCATTTGTGAGATTGAAAGCAAAAGCATCAAAATGGTGGTTTTTCCTTTATTCTCTCGTAGAATCGTACACAACAAAATCATCAATCAAAGTTGATCACTCTCCTGAATTATTCAATCCAGAGACGATTCAATCAAATGAAATTGTAACAGCTAAAAAATTCATCGAGCTTCTAGATACATTCATGGCTCAATCCTCGCTAGTTGAATTCCAAGCAAGGCTTGATCTGATTCTAACTTTCCATTGTCACGTATTTCATTTGGAGAAAAGCTCAGAACGAGATGAGCTTTTAGCTATTTTCTGGAACATGTATAATTATTATGCTAAATTTTCCGGAGATATTGAGAAAAAAATTAATTCAGTCAAAGCACCAATAGAGAAAAAATTGCGTGACTTTGTGAAAATCGCACGGTGGAACGACATCAACTATTGGTCGGTGAAAGAAACCGTAGAAAAGACGCATCGGACACTCTTGAAATATATCAGAGAATATGAAGCAGATTTGAAACAAAATGTCGGGGCGTGCCTGATAATAAAACCAACCAATTATACTTCCGAAGCCAATAAAAGTGAGTGGGACCGCTCTAAGGATCGTGATTACGCGATCAATCCACGGGACTTTGTGATATCGCAAAGTGAAGTAAAGGAAGTCGAAGCCCCATTCCTGGAGAAGGGTGATCTCATTGCGCGGTCGACTAAAAATCTAACGATTGCCACTGATTTGTGCAAAGAAACTATTTTATTATCGAGCTATCCTGGACTCCGAGTTGAGCTTGAACAGCTCATTGAAGATTTCGCTAATCAGAGTATTAAACTGAAGAATATGGAGATTGACAGAACGTTGCCAAAACCTAAACAAAAATCTTCCGCGAAAAGTATTCTCCAACAGAAGAAACGTGCTCTCGCAGATTACTTTAAAACCTTGACGAATATTGGTGTCTCATACCGACGTGGAACACAAGCATGGTTGAGTAAACAGAGTGACGTATTGAATATGACCATATCACCATTAGATATATCAACAACTATCCAGAAGTTGGGGAGTCTCAGCAAAGCTGACAAACAAATGTTGGCACAATGGGACGGTTGTGACACTTATTATTACAAATCTCTCATTAAATTACAGGCTTTACATAGTGCCATGGGGAAAGTACAAACTGACTTGGGACCACAGAATGTAGAACGTTGTCGCGGTTATTCGACTCACATCATGTTGATGGCACACGACCAAAAACGACTCCTCGCTGAGTCATTCAATTCCTATACACGTCTTCGAGAACAAATTACAAATTTATCCAATATCGAAAGCGGTCATGTTGGCCTTCCGTATCATGAAGACATTTCCGTATGTGCGGACTTGTTGAAGAAACTGCTAACGTGTTTATTAACCGGATTGGAACAATTGCAGTTGTATCTTCATGCATGTCCCGAAGGAAATAATGAGGTAGTAGAAGAAAAATCGATTGTGTTGAAGTCTACTGGTGGTCCAATCGTTCACGCTTACAAGAATGATGCGATATGGCAAACAGCAAGTACATTAATAAAAGACTCAATCACATCAGTCGATTCGATATTCCGTGAACATGAAAAAATATTCGAAAATACATCCGTCACATTACTACGCACACCCACTCATTTCAATTCATTGAAACACAGTCGCGAAAATCTCGTTAATGTAGCGACGAAAATCACCGAATTCGGAGAAATGTTCGGTAATAACAAAGAAAACTCCCACCCGATCATAGAAACGATTGAATTCCTCGTGAAACAAACTAATAGATGGATTGATTATTTCAATTCGTTGAAGATATTCGATAGTGGCCCAACACCACAGTACGACAGTGACCTGAAAGATTTGAAGATGAATGCGAATAATATTGTTGAAACTGTTTTCCTCGTGATACAGAAAAAATATAAAGACGCCCAATCTGAGAATCGTGGTGGCCAGCACGATGATGAAAATGAAGAAAAGAATTTGAACAACGAATCCGTCGAAGAGGAAATATCGAAATTAGAAGACAACGGTTTCCGGGAGAAATTAATCAACGCGCTGGGTAAAGACATTGTTGCACTGCGAATCAGTGAAATTGAAAACATGTTGAAGAGCACTCTGAAAATGACTCAAGCACTGGATCCTCTCTCGGCATCTTTTTATAATTCGCTGCTTCTAAAATGTCTTCCAATTTTAAAACAATATTTACTATTTGTACAATTTTATTTAAATGAACAAATTGCTGCATTCAGAACCACGTGTAAATTTTTATATCTCCAGTTGAATGTATTTCTCGATCTGGCAACCAATGGATTTTGTGTGCCAAAAGATCTCGATCTGGAGGACGGTGAAGCAGATCCCGAGGGAACTGAACAAAGTACAGATCAAGGTGGAATGGGTTTAGGCGATGGTGAAGGGAAAAACGATGTTTCGGATCGTATCGAATCCGAAGATCAACTAGAAGACGCACGACCAGCTGGCGAAGAGAAAAAAGACGAGGACAAAGATTGCAAGGAGGAAGAAGGTGGTATTGATATGAGTGAGAACTTTGAAGGAAAAATGCAAGACATTGATGACAATACAGACGATGAAAATGATGAAAAAAGTGATGATGAAGATGAGAAAAATTTGGATAAAGAAATGGGTGATACTGAGACAGGTGCAGATCAGTTGGATAAAGAAATATGGGGCGATGATGAGGAGGAGGACGAGTCAGAAGAACAGGATGATAATACAGATGAACAGGGTCAAGGTGAACAAATTGGTGAGAAGGAGTTGAGCGCAAAAGATGAATCGAAGAATACTAACGACAATCAAGACGAAGATGAAAAGACTCGAGAAGAAGGTGAAGAAATGGAGAAGAAAGAAATAAATGAAATAAATGAACCCGATGTTAACGATGATCAGATTGATCCCTATCATGGTAAACACGATCCACAGCCGGAGCCTGAACCAATGGATTTACCAGAGGATTTAAATTTAGATGAAGACGAGGAAGGTAAAGACGATAACGCACAAGGAAATGAAGATCCTTTCGATATAGACGAAATGAAGACAACAATGACGCCAGAGAAGAATGAAACAGATTTGGAAAATGATCCAGACAAAGAAGGCGATAAAAATGACGAAGAAAATTTGGATAACGACTCAAGTGATGAAGAAGTTGACACAGCGGCGAATGAAGACATACAAATGAAAGATCTAGATGCTGCTGATCAGGATGAAGATAAAGAACCGGAAGCATCGAATCAAGAAGTTCCCGAGACGAATAAAGAAGATGAGAAAAAATCAGATCAGGATGAGGAAAATGAAGTTCCCGAAACTCATCAAAAAGTCGGTCCAAGTACTGATGATGCAAGCAAAGAGATGGATACAGCGGAACAGACTGATTGCAAAGCTGATGGATCGCGTGATAAAGTTGCAAATGAACCGAAACACGAAGATAGACAAGAACCGACAGCAGAGGAGAACAGTCAAGAGGATGGTAATGACAAAGGTACAGGTCAAGCGCAGTCAGAAGAGCAAAGCGAAGGTCACGTAGGTTCAGCCATGCAACAAAATACATCAGCGCAGAACCAACCACGCGATGAAAATATATCAGAAAAGAGAAAGAAACCAGGCGAAAGTGACGAGAATCGGGCTTTAGTCGATGATAAACAGCCGAATAGGAAGAAACAGAAAATTCACAATAGAGAAGAATTAGCAGAAAAGAATGAAGAAGATGCAGAAGGACCCGAGCAAGGTGAAGACGGTCAGGTAGATATGTGTCAACATGTGAAAGATTCAGAAAAGTACGATAGCCATGCCATTGATGCAGCGACTGAGGAACAAGTTAAAACTCAACAAGTCGCAAACTCCGATGACGAGGATCGGGACGAAGAAGACGAAAAGCCAATGGATATTGATATGCATCAAGATACGGAAAAAGTCGATGAGGATGAAATCAAAACTATGGACAGTGAAGCAACATTAAAATCAAAAGAAGAAGAGGAGAAAACTAAATCAAAATCAAAAGGAACCAATAATGTAGAGGATAATGCAAATATGGAGAAGAAGGTGGATGTTGAAGGTGAAAATGTTGAGACATTCGGTGCAGCTAGAGCTGCAGAATCAGCGTTTTACACGAATATCGTTGAGCATGAAGCTGGTGCGAGTTTAACACATGTAGAACGAAAACGATTGGAAGTAGAACAGATGTTGAGTCAATGGACTTATGTCCCGTCTACTGCAGAAGCTTTAGCAGCGTGGAATTGTTTGAGTGCCGTAACAGAAGGGCCAGCGAGAGATTTATCGGAAAAATTGCGACTAGTGTTAGAACCAACACAAGCATCAAGACTCAAAGGTGATTACAGAACTGGTAAACGGATAAATATGCGTAAAATAATCCCATACATAGCCAGTCAATTTAGGAAAGATAAAATTTGGCTGAGAAGAACGAAGCCATCGAAAAGGGACTACCAAATAGTCTTAGCTTTAGATGACAGTAGCAGTATGGCTGATAATCATTCCAAGGAATTGGCTTTCGAATCACTTTCATTAATTAGCAAAGCAATGGGTTATTTGGAAGTTGGACAACTTAGTGTCATTAGTTTTGGCGAGTCACCCAAGGTTCTTCATCCACTTGGCGAACAATTCACTGAACAGAACGGATCGCGACTTATCCAAGAGATGCGTTTTGATCAGAAGAAAACAATGATGGGTCAATTGGTTGATTTTACTGTTGACATGTTTGAAAGACAAACAAGTTCGACAGATAATGCTAAACTCTTGGTAGTACTATCTGACGGACGGGGAATATTTTCTGAAGGTGTGGATTATGTCAATCGTGCTGTAAGGCGAGCAAAACTCGCTGATATTTTCCTTGTATTCATCATTGTGGAGAACCCCGGAAATAAGGTAAGATAATACATATCCATGAGTTCATTTAACTAAAAGCCATGATACACTAATATGATCTGTTCCATTGCCCACAGGATTCTATCTTGGATATTAGGATGCCAATATTCGAAAATGGAAAATTACTTGAAATCCGCCCGTACATGGACTCTTTCCCATTTCCATTTTACATGATACTAAGGGACATCAATGCATTACCTGGTGTATTGAGCGATGCTTTACGACAGTGGTTCGAAGTCGTAGGGAAAATCGACACATAAGAATTCCGTGCTTTTCAATGTTATCAACACAGTGACGCACATTATTTTTTAAGTTTATAGACGATAGTGAAATACTGTACAAATTTTTTTCATTGTTAAAAAATTGTTGAGTATCCGAGTATTTTTCAATATTTGTATGTTGATTTTGAATAATATAAAAATGGAATAACCTCCCTTTTATGCCACGGGAGAGGAAATACATGAATGCAAAACTACCTAATGTGTTTGGAAATTAATTCAACAAATAATTAATCTCCATTCCTTAAAGTACTCATCGGAGGAAATATATCCAGTTTCAATGACTGTTAGAGTTTTTCTAACACTTGATTGACTTATAATTCGAAAATACTTGTGCGCAAAACTTGACGCATGCGCGTTGAAGATAGAAACTATCCTATATCATGATCCACAACTGTAGTGTGTTATGTATGTGTATATAGGTACATAAAAGATGTTCTAACCTATAAGTAATTTGTCGGGACTGTTGTATATGAAAATATAAAATTATGAATGTATTATTGAATAATTTACGGGGTACCACTTGTATAATAAACAAGATTTTGATTAATAATGGTACTTGCGTAACGAGGGGATTCAAGAATATTCTCAAGACGAAAATCCAATGGATTCGCCCGAAAAAAATACCATCGTACTTCCCGAAAAAAAGTGGTGATGGAGGATTAGAATATAATATAAAGGATAGTGACTTTATATGTCACTATGGTGAATCTGAAGAATTGAAGGAGTAAGTTCGATGGTAAAATAATAGTGATAGCCACAGTCATTGTAGCATAATTTGATTCATTAATTGTTCTCAGTGCCAACGAATGTGTGAAGAAAATGTTCACTTATGAATTCAATCCTATAGAGGAAACAAAAATTATGAAGAAAACCCTAACAGTAAACCGCGTTAAAATGCATCAGTTGGACAAAAACTCGATGGAGACATGTCGTGAGTAATGTCAGCTTTTATCATCAAATGATTGGCATGAAACTATTATGCTGTAAACCACGTTGACACAGGTAAATGTGATCTATTTCAGTTGCTCATATGTCAAGCGAGATTCTGTATTTACAAGATTATTTGAAACAACATCCGAAAAATGGGAAAACAATACATTTTTTAAAAGAACTTATTGAAAAAAGGAACAAATATCTACGAAAATTACGCAAGTGGGATTACAAAAGATTCGAATGGATACTTGAGAAATTGAATTTGACGTTCAAACCACATCCTCGTGGACATATTAGGATTGAACGAAAAGCCTCATTCCGTAAATTGACAGAAATACATTGTGATAAAATACGACAGGGTAAGCTGGATGCATATAGAGAAGAACTTCAGAATGAACAGAAAATATTTTTCAAAGAAAAAGCTGACCAGCTTGCATTTATCCGAGCTGAAGAGATAGCTTGTGGTGTCGAACCAACTGTAACTGAAGAAGAAATTGCTGCAGCACGAGATAAAGCAGTACAGTACCAATAAATAAATTTCTAATTAGGTGAAAACATAAAATATTGTCCTGAATTCATATACACCATTCATTTTTATTTTAATCACCTATGCATTAATCGTTATGAACTACGTTTTATTATTCGTATTACTATCTAAGGACTGGATTTTTCCAAATAATGAATTATATAATTCACTTTTTGCTAATGAGGACCATGTGTCAGCAATCGTAATTGGTGCCATAAAATTCACCAATTTATTGTGAATTTGTCCATATCGAATACGCCGTCCTTTCGATTCTTTCGTATTCACTTTTCTCTTCATTTTATTCCGCATATTTTGGAGCTGTATCCACTGTTTACTCAACTGGATAGGATCAGTAACATCTGCAGATTTATGTTGTATTAATTCTCTCAATAGTTGATGATAAAAATCATCATCATCGTATATTTCCGGATCATATTCCTGGTTTCTTCGGTTTTCGACGCCTTCATCTTGCACATTATCCTTTTTCTTTCCAATTACTTCATATTCGGATCTCTTCAATTGACTTTTGCGAATAATTTTAGACTTGTCATTTAATATAAATTCGATTTGCTTGACAACCGATTGATTTGTACCTTTATTAATGTTACCAGAAGCCAATCGTGTTTTATCATTCCAGAGTTGAATCACAGAATTTCGATAGGGAACATATTTCGAATAATTGTCCTCGAGTATTTTTTCATATTCTGCTAAAGTTTTCCTTCTTTTCTTAGTAGGCTCAGCCGTATCCCCTTCTTCTGATTGATTTTCTTCCTTCTCATCTTCCTCCTCCATTTCGTCTTCAGTGTCTGAACAAATTTCTTCATCCATAGGATCATCTTCTTTACTTTCATCTTTAGTTTTAGCAAGCTTTCCTTCTGATAACTTCCTAGTCTCCGGATTCATATTCAATAATTTATCCTGCACTTGTAGCATATTCTCCAACAAATTCATCAATGTATCATTCACCTGATTTCTACTTTTTACAAATTTTTCATCCACCTCATATTCTTTATGTGTGTCGAATTGTGGTAACGTATTACTTGAAGCTAAGCATTTCTGTAAATAAATTCTGATCTCCAGTAGGTTTTCCCACAATTTCAACTGCCCTCTCACGCAATTGCCTTTTTCAATATCTGCTCGAGAATTGTTTGCTGACATATGACTGAAATTTTCATTACTACGCTTCCTGCGCAGAGGATTTTCGTCATCGATTTCATTATCATCCGAATCGGATCCTTCGCTCTCAATATCACTCTCATCTTCCCCACCTTCTTCATTTTCGTCGCCTTCATCTAGCTCATCATCGACACTCTCATCATCACTTCCTCTTTCTTGTGAGGATTGATTTTCAGATTCAGCTGATTCTACGTCGTCGTCGTCGTCGTCGTCATCATCATCATCATCATCATCTCCATCATCATTGTCATTGTCATTCTCACTGAATTCATCACTATTATCACCATAGATGCGTTTCTTGGACACTTTCTTGCCCCTATACCTGTAAATCACAACATTGTGGATGCAATGACAAGTCATCATAATTTTAATAAATCCCAGAAAACGAAGCCAGACATTGATACATACCTATCATCAACAGTGTCTAAAAGATCCACATTCTTTCTCCTTATTGACGAACTTTGTGCACTGATTTCATTATTGTCATCGGACTCAGTGTCATCAAATTGTTCAACAACTTTTGCCTTTGTTTCTTCCGCTTCATCTTCATCTGAACCGAAATTTGTTGGCGCAGCACTAATTAAACTGCTAATTTTCTCAGCAAGACTTTGTTTCTTGTTTCTTGTTGCCATTTCATCTATGATCAAGAATAAACAATGCCCAGAAAATCAATAGACCATCTCAAAACACGTGTATACAGAAACTTAACCTCTATTCTCCATAGAATAATTCCGCTAGGTGGCCGTGATCTGTCGGTAAAATCCAGTACTAAATTCAAAATTCCGAATTCACTTTTCGATCATTCTCGGTTCATTTCGGACTTGGTAAAATCATGTGAGCCCTTATTTCATTAATGGAAGGAACATAATTTTTGATAAATTGATTGTTATCTTTCTTGACATTTAAATTCAACAAGTTTATTCAAGTATTCGAACAATAGTATCTATGAATATCGAAGATGAATTATATAGTGCTGCAATCATGTTAAACGATGATACAAAAAAGTGCCACAATAATTTCTTTGGAAGACAATTTTTCTCAAAACAAAAATTTATACATGATAAAAACATATCCACAATGCATGAAGAATTGTTCAGAGGAAAAAAAAAGGGAGAAAGAAATAATAATCAACAGACTTACATATTGCGTATTTACATATTGCTCTGCCCTATTATTTCAATTGTCATTGTTCACCTTCATCATAATTTTCTTTCAAATTCATACACATAATTATGCAATGCCATCATGAATACCTAATTGTATACTCTTCTCATGGATGAACAACCGACGGAAAACAAACTGGTTCAAATCAAGTTTTCTTTAGTCGGATAATGTCATGATACACAATAAAAACAATTTTCACAATCGTCACGATCATGAGCACAAAACCAATAAAGGCTAAAAGCATCAAATAATTTACCCTCATTTTGATGAATGAATTGTTGAGACAATGATACCGACGAGATATTCTAACCCAAATGCAAATGGAATAATTATATAAATTTTTCTCTTATATGAAGACAGGAAATAGTTAACAGATTTTAATACTCATAACCATAAATCCGTAATGAACGATTTATAACAATGCTAATATAGAATAATATCACAATGTTGACTTTTCGTCTTCTGGTTCCTTCTTTATCGGATGATTGCACTCCATCAACGCTGGATTCGCTACAGCAATTATGTTGTCCCCTCGAGAAGCGATCACCTGCGAAGTAAACAGGAACACATTGAGTAAAAATAGATGGATAAAATTCAGACCATAATAAAACCGTTCCAACTGAAACTAATTTTTCTATTGACTCACTTTCAGATTAAAATCACTCTCTTTATCCGTATTATCTGCTTCTAACTCATTTATATCCTGCAATGAAACAAATGAATATTCAACAAAAACGTACAAATTGTCGTATTTCATTATATTCATAACCCAAAAGCATTTTACTCTCCAATAAATACATGAGCGATATCCATGTCGTGAACTTTTATAAACTTACGTGCAAAGACGATGATTCTTCGTTTGAGAACGAAAATTGACTGTCAGTGTCGCTAATTTCCTCAATGCTCGTTCCATATACACCGTTGTTACTCCTCTTTCTCCATATAGGACTGCAAAATTATTGAATTTTTTCAATGTGCATTCAGATATAGCACACACAATGTAGAATTTTGAATTTAACTGACAAGTATCAAAACAAAGTGCGAATGAAAAAAAAACTGATTATATCGTCAATTTGAAATTTACCTCGATGATCCGTATCGCCTCAGGGAATTGTTGATATCCGCGGCAGTACATCGTAAGTCCAACTCGGCCTGGAACAGCGGACTGCTACAGACAGTACAAAGAAGACCCGGATAATCCACCCAATAAGAAGCACGCGAAAGAATTCAAACGATATGGTAAATAAACACTCATTAAAGTTTATAGTTATTATCATTATGTATCTGCCCAACACAAGACTCGATACCATCAGAGTTCACACGCAAGAATGTAGAAATTATTTTGATTCCAATGATATCGATTTGTTTTTGTATTTACCAAGTTTATCGTGCACAAAGTTTGATAGAATAATCAATCGCAAAACCCAGAGAAAGAAAAAGTTCTATATTAATCCACCAATGATCTGATATGAATTCATGCAAAGAGGAAAAAATAAGCTTTCACACATTTTATCGTTGAATTCTATACTTGACCTTTTTTCCAAAATCTCTACGTGTGCGATTTTGATGAGTTAACGTGATGCTGTTCTATATACAGACGTATATAGTGTTAGTTTAGTGCGCGATTATTAATTGATTGATAATGCGTGTTAGTAATTGCGTTATCGCGCCAAGTCCATGGCCAGTGGGTGTAGAGTAATGAGGTTTCTTTTCATAATTTCATTCTTGTGTTTGTTCGCTTTTTTTTTTCGTATTGTTCTATTTTTCTGGACGTGGTGTGCTAACCTGCGACGTGTCCTCACCCTCAGCATCTGGCTCAAGATGCCGTCTCTTAGTTCTTTCAGATTCTGTCTCGTCACCGTTTTCACCACGAGGTCTCGTCATTGATAAACTGCAATAAAAAATATTTTTTTTTTTTTCAAATATATCAGCCGACAAACAGGTTTAGAATTATTTATAACTAAATCTTGTCGTGTAAAAATTCATAATTTGTTGTTCATTTGTTTTTACAATTGACTTTTGGAATAATGATAACCGGAATCCCTGACGACACGTCTTGCCAATGGAAATAATTCATCCCTTCTTGTAAGCAATGCCGGTACAAATCGGCATATTTGTGCCGCAGCTTCATTCACTGATACCTCATGAAGTGTCAATGGCTTTTCAGGTTTCCTCTTGCAATCAAAACGTCCATAAATCGCCGCATACTTTCTTATTTCATCCATTCGCCTCGGATCACTGTCTGGCATTGCCATTACCATCTGTTCAATCAACATTCAAACAGAAAAATTTTTATTGTCATTTATTCACACAATTTATTCCGTTGAAATTCTTTTCATCGATTCTTAACACGATTGCATATGCAGAATACGAATGTAAATAAATTTAAACGAATATCCAAAAATAAAATGAGAGCATCAAAATGAACGGAAAGTGAACGGCGTGATGAAGAAGGTGAAAAACAGTAGAAAAAGTAGAAAAAAAGGTGAAATATGTGCACGAGTATGTACTTTGCGGTTGCAAATACAGAAAGGACAACACCAGACACGGATTATATATATATATATATATGAAGAGCGGCTCTTATGTTTGATGCGGCAAATCTAATAAAAGAAATGTAAACGATAGGAAGGAGTGAAGGGGAGAATCGAGTCAATTCGAATGAAAAAAGAAAAAAAAAGAAAAAGAGCAATACATATAGAGCAGAGTGAATAAAGTAAGGCAAGATGAAAGAGCGGGAGAAAATTTCAACAAGAACTTAACGCTTAAAGATACAACAAAGACAAGCGCGGATGAAGAGTTTGAACGACACAACGAACGCGACGACTACTTTACCTCGAGGTTCTTGCAAATTTTCTTCTTGACGTTATGTGGCTTTGGATCCAACGGTCGTAGATTACTAGCAAGACGTTCTGCTGCGTCCGCCAATCGTTTTACTTGTGATGGCATAAGAGTAGGGGTGGCTTGTGTTGGACTTGGTGGTGCACCACCACCTCCAGCACCAGGACTTGGCGTTGTCCCACTACCACACGACGATTCACATGTACCGACCTGGATGTGTAGAGCAAATGTGTTATCAATCATTTCAGGAATATTCTCTACGAGATTTTTTCTGGTCCATAATTCCAATAGTTTTTTGGTAATCAGATGATTTGAACAAGTTTTGGGATGTTGTTAGACACTGCCAAGGTGTTAGATGTGAAAGAGATCAGATGAGAATTCAGATAGTGGAAAGATTTTAATAATTTTTTAATATTTTCACCTGCAGAACTCCAGGACTGTGTGATGCAGCGTAGGTTATTGGAGTATTTGGACTGGGACTGTGACGAAAAGTCGTTGTGGCGGCTGGTACTGCAACCACATTCATTGCTGAAGGTATTACAGGACTGACACTGCGACATGGCAGTGGTGTTAAATGCACATGACTGGTTGAAAATGGTGTAGTAGGACTTGGTGTGGTTTGTGTTACTGCTGGAAATATTATATTGGATTGTTGATGGGGTCGTGGACTTGTTGATGCGAATGACACAGCTGTTGTTGGGGTCTTGGTTGTTGTGGTGTTTGCTGGTACTACTGGCGTTTGAAAAAGTACTGAAAAATTTGAGAATACACGTGTTTGATACACTAAATAGTTTGAAAGAGAATAGAAATTAGGTGAAAAGTGAATGATACTTACAGGGATTTGTAATCCATTCTTGCAACGCTTTTTGTAATCTCCGAACGTGTAATGGTTTACTTGCCATACCAACTAATGCCATAATCTCAAGAAATTCCTCCTCCCCAGCGTCACAAAGCTGTTGAACATCATCACCACCCATCTCTAACAATGTATCGTAGTATCCTAGCAGTGATGCACGTTGCATTACACGATACAGTTGCAATTCTGCTTCATTCTGCGGCACTGATGTTTGTACAACTGCAAAAAATTATGTTCATTAAATTTTATTAGTCAATAAAAATGTTCATTTATCAATCTGTCAAGCAGGAGAGCCACGAAAAAATTGAATGAGCGATGAATTGAAAAATTCTTCCACTTTTGAGTGGTTCATTTGGTCATTTCGGCATCATTTTTCTCCAGTATTTCAGTAGTATGCAACAAGTATGGACGACTTTGTTTTTTCAAACACAATTCTTGATCCAACAGATCTCTAACTCCGAGTTGTAATTATATATGAATAGATAAACATGTAAATGAAAAATGGACTATCGGTCCTGTGATGAATGAAATGCCGCGCGACGGCACAGTAAAGCCGCATCCACTGACGGGAGTGCAACGGCACCGCGTGCGCGCCGAGGACACGCAATTCGCTCGCTTCTTCGGTGGTGTCCGACTAGTTTCTTGCAAATTTCGAGGAACTGCGAGAAAAAGTAGCGCGTTCACCGCGCGGCGCGTCTCCCGCGTGCACACACGTAGCGCGTATAAATTAATACCAGGGGGGATGCGCAAGAGGAAAGAGAAACCATCGCAACGGTATGAGGGGAGAAAAAGAGAGAAATCGAGACAGAAGGAGAGACAGAGAGAGAATGAAGTTATGGAAAAAAACTGGCCGACGGTCTTATTACCGAGCTCTTCAGGCCGCTCTCACGCTTACGTTCAACGCTCATTCGTATGTCTTTTCTCTCATTCTCTTCCACCCCCCTTTACCCTCTCTCTTTCTCTTCCTTCTCCTTCATTTTGTCTCCGAGTGAGAGTACGAGTCGTCTCGCGAGATTTTTATATGTGCTATTACGTTTATCAGTGCGACAATTATTTCTCTGTTAATCTTTTGTAAATTTTCTCAAGTTTCATTGCACAATTTGAGTAATTAGCTATCAGTGATTGGAGAAAGAGAGAGAAGGGGATACTCAGCACACGGAATTATTTCATGTGGCACAAATATTTTGAATGTGGGAAGATGGTGTAGGACGAAATTCATGACGAATAAGGGAAGGTGTATGAAGCCAAACGATCCATGCGAATTGTCCATTCGTGAGAGCTGTCGAATATATGAGATAATGTAATGACAACTTTTAATTAATGTCTTGTATTTATTAACGAAGATTGTTCCATGTTTCTGTAATACGAAATCATCAATTAATTATTAATTTAAAGCAGATGTTTTTTTTCTTAATTAGTTGAAATAATTTATTCGTATTATGCCAATCTATACTAAAACGGATGTTTAATTAGGACTAATTTTATTTATGCAGTGACTATCTTGGGGATGGTGGAAATAAAAATGCAGGTGAATTCTTTGAAGGAATTCAATCTATGCCATTTTTAAAAATGTTGATGATCGAATGAACAAACAATGTTTCCATATATATCAATACTTAGATGTGTATACATCGACGACATTTCTACTTTATTCTTTCTCTGCAAAACCACCTCCTCCACCTTATTCTTTTTCTATATGGACTATTCCCGCGCGTATTTGCCATGTGATACCTGATGCGCGTTTCTCCATTTGCTCGTCTGCTATTTACATAACGACTTTTTTGGAGCAATGAATTTGGTTTTTATCATTTAAGGAACGTGATATGCGAGTGGAAGAAAAGAATCCATGAAGCATCTTCGTCTTTCACTCCCTGTATTTCTTTTTCGCCCCTTATTTCTTTTTATTTTAACGGCGATGATGCCACGCAAAACTCTCTGTCTAGAATCAGAGGGGATGCGAGACGTTAAAGAAACACTTGGGCCTTGAGTCAATAGTTGAGGGTAATAATGAAAACCAGAAATTCAATTGCATAAAATGAGTTTTAATGAGTTCCAATGTGAAATTTTTTCTTTTTACGTATGGACATTGTCCTGAATATTTTTTTAACTTCCTAAACCTAATTATTGATGGGAATATTTTTTGTATAAACGTTAATTAATTTACAATTATCAAAAATGATAGAATTTTGTATGCGAAAAATTTTTATATCAGTAATTATTTATTATTCATTGAGTTATTCAACAATTTATTCTATTCACATACGCACGAATCTTCATTCATGTTGAAAAGAAGAATTTCATTCGTTGACCCATATCGTCTGTCACGAAATTTTATACATTTCACACCATGAATACATTCATAAAAAAAAACATATTAAAAATATGCGGATATATTCAAATTTTATTGACCAATACAAAAATTACGTAACATAATTCCTAGTTGAAAATGTTTTCTCCCACATTTTTTGAATAGGACATTGAAAACCGTGTGAGCATTCAATCCGAAGAGTGCGGAAATTCTTCTTTCAAATGTCATCTTGCCCTATTCAAACCCCAATTGAACTAAGCATACAAACACACACGCACACAATTTACCATACAATAAATACATAGATCCAAAAAATCAATTGTCAACTAATTAAAAACACCATAATACTAATTAATTTCATTATTATTCTGTCTCAATTTATTTGTCAATGAAAACAAAACCCAAATGAAATTTCAATTGAATCAAAAGCACGAACACGTTTTGTGATTAGTCTGGTGATTCATTGGCAATTTCCGGGTAAGTAGTTGATATATATAAACGAAAAAAAAAAATATCCATATGCGTAGATCGGAAGTGAGAATGAGAAAGGGAGAATGACTAGAGTTTATAGAAAATAAAACGATGGTGAGGCGCACGTGGGTGCTATTCGACCAGAGGAGAGTGACGGGTTTTGATGATGATGGACAAAATGAGTGAGAGGACATGGATGAGGAAAAGGATAAGGAGGGGACGATAAAGGTTATACGTTCTTTTGTCCAATACTTCACGGGCGCGCTGTTCGCGCATAGCACTCTCTATATAGATGTAAAAACGGGTCTAGTTTCTTAGCAAGCAGCGGCCGTTCGCGCGCGGCGACCGTCGGCGGCGGTTAATATTTCGCTTTTTGCAGCTATTGTAATCAAGGAAGGGTTAGGTGAGTTTTTGCTCATGGTTGCTGCGGCCCGCCCGGACAAAACACACCGGGCAGATGGACTTGGGTCCACGGCTAGTGCGCTTCTTATGTATTCTCTCTTTTTCTTTCTCACTTGCTCTCACACACGCATTTGTACTCGTTTCCTTGTGTATACATGTATATCTACTGTATACCACCCCATTGCCCGTCGTATCGTTTACTTTTTAGTGTGGGTTTGTATATGTGCGACCGAGTTACCGAGACATCCCCCCGCGACTTTTTTTTTTTCTTTTTTTCTTTCTATTACTGGAACATGTTTTTACTATATATATATATGTATTTGTTGGATGGACCTTCTGCCACTGTCAATGGATTGAATGCAGGACACCAATTTTGAAAATTTAAATCCGGTGGAGGGGCAGAAAAAAATTCATCAGTGAAGAGAATTTGAGGAGAATAGAAAAAAAAAGATTAATGAAACAATAAATAGGAAAATGACGGTTGGGTTGAATTTTTAAGGGGGATGAATTTGGAATATCAGTGCTGAAGGGTGATTGGGGGGTCGGGCTTTTGAGATGAAAGTGCAGCCCACATTTTTACCCCAGAAAAATACAACCCCTCACGGATTTCACCTGGGGGACGAGAACGGTGTGAGTTTGTTTTAGTTTCCCCTCGTGAAAGTCCTGCGAAAAAATGGCGTTGGGTTGTACTACAGTGTATGAACGGATTTATGTATGAGTACTCGTAACCCTCAGATGTTTAATTCGCCATTTAAAAAATGGCGGAACTTCGTGTTTGGTGGAGACAAAAAATACAAAGAGAAAAATGTTCAACGATATTTCTGTGACAGTTTGAATATATTGAAGATTAATTTTCAAAAGTTGTTTTTATTGTTATTTGTCCATTCTTTGTTTCCTTTAATTAGTTTCGTTGCTTGGTGATGAATGACAATTCCATCAAACATGGATGATAAAAATTCTGAAGTTGAATTAAGAACGAGTTTCTTTTGTACAGAATTGAATAATTTGCACTCGAATTAATTTCGTGTTGTTCCAATTGCAAAATTAATTCTCCAATCGAAAATGATATCGTCGATGCAGGAAGACTTTTTACTTGTGTGTATATCTATACTAGATGGATCAATCGTTCAAGTCAGACAATATAAACTGTGAGCTGACAAGGATATAACGTGATTTGTTAGAGTGCACGATTGTAACAAAAAATAACTAGAAACGATCGTTGGAAGTGAGTCAACGCCAAATACAGATGATAAATATAGTGTTGGAGCACATCTTGAGAATGTAAGTCTGCTTGTACACATGGACAATAAGTAGACCCGTCGAAACTGGTGCTGCAACTGGGACATATATTATTCATTACGCGTATCGACAATTCGTTTCTAAATGATTGTAAATAAATTTCTGTGACAATAATTCGATACGACTATCGAAATATATAAATAACATCATTGACATATCGACACATAAATTTACAATATTAAATTGGATTAATCAAATATTGACATACCAACATTGGACAATCGAAATGACTCGAACATGAGCGAAGTGAAAAATGGTGGATAAATTGATGATTTAAAATTTTTTCGTATGCATTTTTTGACAGTAAAGTTTGTGATAATTTTATGTCAATTTTCGGCAGATCACAACGTGATTATAATAGTTTATGTAATTATTTGTGAAAAATATTCACACATGCATATTGACTTATCATCGTTTCACGTAGTTGGTTTCACACGCATTCTACTTAATTTATGGACAATAAATAACATATGCTGATTAAAATATCATGTGAAAATATTTATAATATTTGAAAACGAACTTTTTCCTCATATCAAAAATGCGTCATCAATATATTATGACAAACAATTTTTTTTTCTTTCCGTTACATCGAACATAAACTCCAGTCTGATAATTTTTTATCGAAAATCTCACGACATTCAGACACACCTGGCCAATCTTCCTATCATCACATAATTATATATTCGTCTATCTTTTTTCCTTATTACCACATCAACAAATGTCCTTTTTTTCCTTCTCAATTTCATTCTCACCTCGAAACTTTTTCCGCGACAACAAAACGTAACATCAACATAAATTTATCTATTCGAGATATAAAATTCCCACAATGTGCAACGAGGATAATTACGAAGAAAAAAATTATTTCTCCCATCATCAACCGAAGTATTGAAAGGGTTGGAAAAATTTTTTTTTCCTCCAACAACTCGGTGCTGGATTTTTTTTTGTTCTAAGAGCGATAATCCGCGAGAACGATGCGTCAAGGCGCCCGCACGTTCACATATACATACAGAAACCACTCTAGCTACCTGTTCTGAAGTTCAAACCTCCTCTCTCCCCTCTGCTACTACCGTCACTCTATTACGCCACGCGGTACAAACTGCTCACTGCTGCTGCCGCTGCGTGACCCTGCTCCTTTTTTTTCTTCCTCTCTTTCACTCTCGCTCTCAATGTGTATACAGCAGAACCCTTTTCTCACCCTTTCGCGCGCTGGTACACACACCTATATATGCATATCATCGTCTTCCCCCTTCTGTGATATTACTCAATGGGAATTCAGAAAAAATCGAGAGAACTGAGGGAAGCAGAAAAAAAATTAAACAATAAGGGGGGTCTTCATCGTAAAAAGATGAAGAGAAATAGAGACGACCCGCACACCACCTCTTTCGCTTTTCTCAGGCTTCAATGTGTTATTTTTTTTTTTACACTTCTTTTCTTCCCTCTTCATGCTACGAAACAATTTTTATTTATCAATTTTTTTCTCCCGCTTTTTTTTTCCTCCTCTAAACCCATGAAAGAATTTTCTCTTCTACCACTACGAACATTTGACTCTGCATGATCGGGATTTTTTATGAGGGAAATTTTATCTTGATCGATAAATTGATGCGACTCATCCACTGATTATTAATATTGTCATCAAAATAAAATATTGTCAAGTAGTTTGGTACAGTCATTCAATATCGTTTAAACATTACTCCATAATCAATTCAAAATCGATGCTGAGCGTGTGTTTGATAATTATGCAAGAGGGAAAATGAAAGAAGTTCCCCTCTCAGTTGGAACACGATAAAAACTTCTAGAAAAAAAAAATCTGGATCATTGTAAAAAAAAAAAAAATTCAGTTAATATATGCGCTTGCGAAGACACTGTGGGAAAATTCTTAATCTCCTCATATGCATGTTCACATTATTCTCTCAATGCGCATCGATTTTGGCATCGTGTGCAGTGTCTTTAGAATTGAGAAATATTTTTTATCGTACTGTGACATATACAATGAAGAAAGGAGAGCATAGGAGACATCAAAAAACTCACACAACGTGATTTTACGAAACAATGACTGCCATTCAGATCGTTTGGTGAAATAATAGCGCAATAAACTGAACCAAGTGAATTTCACGACGACGGAACGGAACGTCATAGTAGTGATAAATATCTATAGATATACATTAGTGTTACATTAAAGGTCTGTACTTTTTCGTCAGATACTGAAGTAAATAAGGAAAAAAAAAGATTAATAAAAAATGGTTAACGACCGGATGACTATTATTTTCTGCAAACCGTGACGGAAGAAAAACCATTTCGACTTTCCGTTCCTATATACCAACACAGTTAATACATAATTTTATTTGTGTATATTAAATAAAGAAATAATAAGAAAAAAATTTTATTGTCACCAATAAAATTCAACTGCATCCACAAAAACACTTTTTCTTACCATTTCAATTTCAATATTATAATTTATTTTCACAAAATTTTCAATTTCCAACATTTCATTTATCTCTTCCTTATCAAATATTGCACTTTGCTTATACAATAAGCAATTGTCATGAAAAAATAAGAATAAAAAATAAATTGAAAAGAGAAATGAAGAAATATATTTAATTGCATTATTTAGTGCTCGTCTTTATTCCTGTAACGACAGAACGACATTAAAGTAAAGGGGTCGAGTTCATTTCTGTTTAACCACCCGCACCACACTTTGAAATAAATTTACGATGGTATCGAGATTACATTGAGAGAGTGACGATAGAAACTCACGTAGATCTACTACCTTTTTTATTATTATTATGTATATAGACGCGCATTTACACAGAATACACAAACGAAAAGTAAACGATAAAGAGAAGAGTGTAAAGAGATGCGAGTGAGTTGTATAGCGAATACATATATACACCAGAAGAATAATATTCTTCGGGTACATAAACCGCAGCTGCAATGTACGCGTGGGTAGAGTTTGACATTTATTCAACGCTGTCAACGGACATATTATTTAATATAATGAAAACCCGCTTGTGTATTTACATATGCAAAATACATATGGGAACAATCACTAAACGTAAATCAGAAGCAATCGGATGATAATCGTTTTATGCCAATATATTGAATGACGAATCATAAAAACTTGGATATTCCAAATTTAATTTGATAATTTTCCCTTTGCTGTAGATATAAATGCTCGCGACGATAATTAAACGACATTGTCAACTCCCTCGTCGTCAATTCATGATGTTTAAACATTCATTGTTGTCATTTATTTATTTATCTGTTTTGATTTTCTATCGTTTGTCTTTGTGCTTTATCCACCTTGGATTCTTTTCGTTGATTTTTTTACGGCAGGAAGACTGGCGTCGAACGTCACAAAATCTACCACAGTAGATGTATATACATCGTTGTTTTTTCGTGCTAACAAATATAAGACGTAGAGTATATAT
>JABMBR010001584.1:0-30688 GCA_018881525.1 Meteorus sp. PSUC_FEM 10030008
TATATTATAAAAAAAAAACTTTTCATTTCACCCAAATTATTGTTTTTCATCTTGCCCTTCATATCTATCATTCTTTTTCTTCCCTTCCATCACGCTTAATTACTCTATGAATAAATTATGGAGGTTTCTTTTGTCATCCCCAATACCCTCATACCGACATTCTTCGCCTATCTAATCTTTATTTATGTCCAAGTACTGGCGTGCTAGAAGTTTCGGCGCAATTTAAATTGATCAAACTTCCTGCTCACCCCTCAACGCTCAACTATCTCTCTCGAGACCATTAAACGTCTCGCTCCTCCTCCTCCATTCCCCCATTTCAAGCTAATTCTCACAGCTGGTATATTTCTCTCACCAAGCATTTCATCCTACGTTGGCTTGCGCTTTTTCTCCTCATTAATTTTCCACAAATTCCCTCTCATATTCACGTGTAAACCACACTTGGTTTTACACTTACCTTATATGCATGAACTCCCAACGTTCATATAGCCTCGATGAATACATATTTTTCGAGTTAATCATCATATCCAGTTTATTTTCTGGAATAATATTTGATTCGGATAAGCAGAACAGAAAGATATGCCTTTTTTTTGCCATCTCTAGGAGCACACAGAAGAAAGACTGCCATCAACATCAATTCTATTTTGTTCTCTCGAATGTGTGTCATTTCAGAACATTCTTCCTCTAATTTTCATCAATGGGTGAGAACATGAGCCATCTTATTGTCCAGGGGTTACATATACAGCAAACACTTTGCCACAAAGTGTAGCAATATGGGATAGAAAAAAAAAACAAACAAACAAATAACTCAATGTCGTATGTGTGATCGCTTTCAATTTCTGAACATCAAATTTATGAACTTTGAATTCATCGAGAAAATGATATGATTTGTAGGAAGTATCATATTTGTCATGAAGATAACGAGTGACAGAAAAGATGAGAACAGCCAGTACCTTACCATTATCAACTCAACACCTGTGATGTCGGCCGAACTGTCCGAAGGGCTGGAAATAGAAATCGAAAGTGCAACTAGGAATGTTTCATTGACCAACACAAATTGCTACACCGACAATCAATCATATAATTCTGAAAAAGACGTCAATTCACGTGAAGCTCAATGTATTTTCCTAACATGTTGGAGTGGACAGTTTTGGAATCGTATCACACACTCTCCAACATAGGCTTATTATATAATAAATCTGAACAAACGTTGCTATCATCAGGAATTGTTTACAATTAGAAATGCATTCGCATTGGCTGCTGATGTTTATTCATGAGTACCTATATGAACGCCAATGTATATTGTTCACGTACATATATATGAAGTAGTGATAGTGGACGTTCCATGTTCTTTCACGTCGACGCTCACTGTTCAACGCAATCTAAATGACTCATAAAGGAGTAACACAAGATGCTCGACACGCTCCAAATGTCTTTTCCGGTTTGTAGCCACGCGACAAGTGCAACTAAACATTGCGCATTACCACTCATGTTCCATTCTTCTGCCTCCTACCGCCTTTCATTGTTTTTCTCACTTTTCCACTTCAATCCTCGTCACTTCATCGTCGCATTTCAACATAGATCACATGTAAATAATAAAGTATTATGTTATAATTTACATCGTAGCTGGATATCACATTCCACATTGATGAAGGCAAATATTATGAGCGAACGAATGTATGAGATAGCATGCCGGTCAAAGGAATATAATCAAATGTATATTGTATATGTATACGGAAATTCCAACACATTGATTCACACTAATTATAACTCTTTTTCGTATTCACATGGTATTTTAATTCATAGTCAATTGATCGGCTTTGATCCATATGAAATATTATTGATATGTACGTTGTGAATTTTAACATCAGATTGATGAATTGTATTCTTCTTGCAATCATTTCCGTTAAAATCTTGAATACAGGCATTCATGCAGACGCATATTCGGTACAACATCCTTCTTAATTGAAATGTTGGAAAACAGGAGGGGATCGAATATGCGTCATGGAAAGAAATATATAACAATAATTTCTTCCTGTTGAATATATAACTTGCCAACAGGGAGCCGAGGGAGAATTGGGAAATGTGTGGGGAAAAGGTTGAAGCCCATAAAGAATATTTACCGAGAGCATGCAGAACCGACTGTGTCACGAATGGGAATGGTAATGTAATTTTGGGAATATTGAAAAGATATGGTACCCCTTCCGAATAATTTATTTCAAATTTCAACACCTTTCAACGGGTTAGCGTGGATCTCTCGGAGTGATATCAGCATGTCACGGTATTCAATATAAAACAATTGTCAATTAATTAACATTTATAAAGCGTTACATGAACATCAATGTAGGACATTGATGTCTGAGCTATCCCTCAGAAATTCTCATACATTTTTGGGTGAAGTAAAAATATTCAAGCATTCATACATATGCAGTCTTAGATGTGTTGGAGAGGCGAAAAGCCAAAATTCTACATCGTGTTGTGACACGATTCATCCATGTGATCAGGACCACGGGAGTTATTTCGGATACCACTGTGGGTCGATGTGACAAAACCAACCAACTCTCCACAAATACATCACCCCGCTCACATTTTTTTCCTCTCTCGCCCAACCGCCCTTCCATACACACTTTGACGCTCTCTCTCTGTCTTTTTCCCTAGCTGAGTATATTCTCACAGCCAGTTGAATATCGTCAGTCTGTTATAGTCCACCGTTCTAAATTCATACTCTTGTGAAGCAGTTTCAGTGTTGAATTTCGTGTTGAAGTACAGAGGGAGGAATTATCAACAATGAAATTGTGCAAAAGGAAGTGAAATGGAGCAATACAAACAGATAATCGTTGTTATTTCGGAACATTGCCGAGTGTTTTTTTCTCCAATGAACAATCATATGGGGAAAATTATTAGAAATTCTCTTATGAAATAACTTCTCAAATATAATATTGAATAACATCCCAACATGGATAATATATACACACATATATGAATGCGTATGCTTTTGGGTGGACGTAATCAACGTCACGAGCATCACGTCTCAAAGTGTTGCGTGAGTTCACGAGGAAAATCCATCATACATGAACTCTGTACATATAAATGTGTGTGCGCACCATACTCACTCAAGAAAAATGCCATGAAGACATTGACGATGATTGCCATGACGTGAACTTGGCAAGAATTTGCAATGAAAACAATGGTATACCTATACGTATGCATGTTTGGATGTTCAACCCCTCATATACTCATATATATTCATCATATTCCTCCCGGCGTAACAATTACTGCTCCTATCGATTACCCATTAACCGGCACACAATCGTAAGCATCATCAGAATTTTCATACCCCCCATGAAAAAATCAGAGTTTTGAAATGGGCGACCGAACTTTCATAGATTCCATTCGGCTAGATGGGATAGAGCGCTGAATAATCATTAGAGAAATATTTATAAGCAATGGCCCGTATTCCTCAGAATTTGTACCATTTGACGGAAGGTTCGAATCAAATTGCATGATTGAATCCATCACCTACTAGAACTGATGTGTGAAAACGATGAGTAAATTTGATCGCTGATCAAAATATACGTGAACACGATGATATAATGTTAGTTTCGAAATGTTGTAACGATGAAGGAACCAAAAACAGCGTCCTATATCGTCATCCAAAATGTGATGGTGAAAAATATTCTGTGGGCGATACCAGCAATTTTCATATTGATTATTGATGAAATTGAAGTGCACTGAACGCTACGTTATGAAAACAGAGATTTTATCAATTATAAGTTACAGATACGCCTAGCAAGATAGGCGATCAACGTCTCCATTTATGAATACATGAAATATGACCTTGACGAACGAAACTATTGTAGAATGTGACTTATATTCTGAATTAATACATGAGTGAAGAGCAAAATCGAGCATTTTACACAAGGGAAAAAATATTATTTTTCTGTATCGCAAGTTCGTTTTTCTTGTACAATGTGAGAGCCAAATGATCATACCAAATGATTTCAGTAACACGAGCGAAGGTACCTGACCGAATTGTATCATTTAAATTTGTATATTGTATGCGTATGTCTTTATTGGATTATAAAATTATTATATGCCGAAATTCATCCTTCTGCCAAGATTGCATTGAAGACACAGGGATTAAAATATATCTTTCTCCATTGTGTTGATAGAAACGAGAACGCAAACGTGGTGCGAATAATACCATTGATCAAACGATGTGTATACATAGAACAAATATCCATAGATTCAATTGTCTTGGTATGAACTGTGACTGAATTTGATTACGTATTTACGGGATACTAAATTCTGGTCGTAGGCTTCACGAACCTTGGGATGTATATTGGAATTACTAAGGGTTCTACTCGATATTTTCTTAGATGCGTACAAACATTCGAATTGAAGAATGAAAAACAAAAGATACGCAGATATTCGGTCCGAGTTCTTATTTTTTCGTTTTTTCAATCTCCATCCTTGTACGTTTTCCCTGCCATTAACTCTTATTATCTAATAAATTTTTTTGATTTTAGGCGAATGGTGATGATGATTGGGAATATGAGGAAATTGTATTGGAACGCGGAGGTGCTGGTTTGGGATTCAGTATTGCCGGTGGCACAGATAATCCACATTTCGGTAATGATACGGCAATATATATTACAAAGCTCATACCAGGTGGCGCGGCATCAGCCGACGGTCGTTTGCGCGTCAATGATACGATCATTCAGGTGAATGATGTTACTGTGGTGGATGTACCACATGCAAATGCTGTTGATGCATTAAAAAGAGCCGGAAATACTGTCAAACTGGTACGTTTCACCCTCTGAGTCATTCATCTATTCATCTCACCCTACAAAAAACTACATTCAATCATTTCTATCAAGTTACCACGTTTTTCTCATTTTTTTTTATTTTGTAAAAGTAAAGAGATTTCTTGACAATTTTTATCTCTCGCCATTTTTTACCGTGTCTCTTCTCGAACCCGCAGTATCCACATTAATATCTATCCCAAGCACACTCAGAGTTTTCCGACTTGTATAAAGAGCCAGCCTCTAATCCGACGTTGAATGAGCGATCGTATCTCGGGAGTCGAAAATGGCGAGTGGAAACGAGCTGAAACAGTTGCGCAGTACACAAAAAATAGTGGCATTATTTTTTCTTTGTCCAGTCATTGTATTATCAAAGAATGATGAACTCCATATTTCGGGGGAGAGTTATCATACGCGTTCTCATAATGTTAAGTCTCAATTTAGCCAGAACATTTTGCATTCAGTAGAATCAGAAACATCATGATGCCTCTTGAATGTATCAGAATATTAGTCATTTTCCTTCTTTTTAGTATGTGCGGAGGAGGCGACACTCACATATGGTTGAAATTGAATTAATCAAAGGAAATAAAGGACTTGGATTTAGTATTGCTGGTGGAATCGGTAATCAACATATACCTGGCGATAATGGCATATATGTCACGAAAATCATGGACGGTGGTGCGGCACAAGTTGACGGACGCCTCATAGTTGGCGACAAATTGGTGGCTGTCAGAAACAGCGTGGTAAGATTTATGTATCCAAAAAACTCTTGACGCCTCATCCTGCTCATTGCTCATTTCTCCCTACGTCTCCGTAGTACTGTTCCGCACTATTCAGTATTTTTGGGCTGTCCAATGTTGAAAGTGGTAGCTCCTACATCGCAATTATATTTAGTGGCGAGTTTTCGATATACAGGTATAAAAGGTATGGAAAAGGAAGTAATCTGAGTGAACTAGAGAGAAAATCCGAGATTTTCCTCTAAACCATGGATTATGAATAATAAATCACTCACGATCATACATACAAAATATAGGGATCAATGGACAAGATAATATTGTTCAACATTCATCATAATCTATGAACATTATATCGATATTGGGATTCTATCACAATTTTTCTCTCACCCGACTCGAATACATTTCCATTTGTATTTTATCTATTTACATCTATCCAGACGCACTTTACAAGCCCACAACAAATGGATGGTTGAATGTAGATGAGAGAAATAGATTAGGCCATGTGAACTCAGAGTTGAGAGGGTCTATGGTAATTGATAGCTTCTTCGCTGTCTACAGCTAAGCGCACATACACCAGCCGTACAAAGTGAACCTACTTCGCGATTTTCCTCTTTCACAATCTCGCTGCTCTGCCCCTCCCGAAGAAATATAAATAAATAAATAAAAAACATTTCGGTTTACGTAAATTAAAAACCTATCTCCTGGCTAGCTCGAGACATTTCCTGTAGGCTGTGAGACGTGGGGTAGGGGAGAAAAACATATTTTCTTTGACCCAACGCATATAAGTCTCGTTTATGTGTATGATATGATGTTGGTGATGGAGTCATTCCCAGCGTTCATAATGCCGAATTCATGTCTCCACATATGCATTTAATCAATTAGAATCTGGGCGCCTCGTCACAATGCAGTTGTTCAAACTAGACTTTACACCTCATCATTGAAGATCCATGAGAGTTGAACTAGTGGCAGAACAATAAAACTGAGTTGATCTAAGATACCAGGGGGAATAAGTGGAGGAGCATGTGCTTTTAAAATATCAGGACATCAATTTGGGGGTTACGCAATCAATTATTTGGTTACAAATTTGATTTTCTCTGTTGAAAAAATGAAATTCAAGGTAGATATCTGAATTTCGGGTTCACTAATCGAGTGATTTCACGAAAGGTCTATTGCTCACTTGAAATGCAAAATATTGTATCGCGGCGGGAGACTCGGAGGTATTCTCTAGCCGGCTGCTGTCGGGTGATGTTTTCACTCCCTCTATTCATTTATCCGCTGATCTGCGTTTTCCTATTTATTATTGCTGTATTACATATAACCGACTCGTGATCTCGCCCAATCATGACTAAGTCGGATAGTCGAGTATGTTGACCTATCGTGAATGAAACTCATCACGCTCAAATTGCCGCGAGAATAATTATTATTCAGATATCTCATCCTCGCTACGTTCTCTGACAAGTTGTATTGGAACAATCTTATCAAACGGAATAATGTCAAAAACTTCTTTTCATTATTTGCTTAGCACAACTAATCGATCCCCCCAATCAATTCGTTAATGCTGATAGATGAAAACTATGGACAACGAACATTGTATAAGAATGAAAGTAATGTATGCACACGTTCACAAAACACAACTTATTTTCTTCTCAATATTATAACTAAATAAGGGAAATAGAAATGCGATCGTAAAAAAATAAAATTATGTTGAAGAACATCGGAATTATTCGACGGATATTCGAAGTGACATTTCCATATTTAAGGGGGTTGCAATTATGACTGTGAATATCACTAATTAAGTATACAATATGTATTGTATTTATCAGCATATCATTTTATAATTTAGACTGATAAAAACTTGGAAAACGTGACACATGAAGAGGCGGTGGCAACATTGAAAGCAACGCAGGACAGGGTCGTACTGTTGGTCGCCAAGCCGGAAGGGACGTTGCCACCCCCGCCGCCAGCATCAGATCATTCACTTTCGCCACAACGTAAGTTCCCCTCAAATATCTCGACTATAAATTCTTGCATGCATCTATCTTCATATGTGTTTATACACATATATTTATAGAAATGGTCTGTATGTCTTTCACGTTACACGCAGTCATGCGTTTCCCAATGACCTACAATGCACTTTCCATGCAAAAATTGATTCGTGCTGTCCGAACGTTTCATCGCCAAAACCAAGCTTTGCCTTCCGTTCGCTGAAGAGTTCACGTGCACAACGTCATGTGATACCAGTGTGAACAATGAACGGATAGTAATAATTGGGATGGACGATTTTACTCCTTTCCTTCTGTTCGCGGTGACTCCCAATTGAAAAGCATACAACATGCTCATAATCGGATCACAAAATACGAAGAATGCACAGATGAGAAAATTTGGAAGAGCGGTATCCAAAAAGAAAAACAAGCAAAAATACTCGATGATATAATAGAATTATAATTTTAATTCAATATATTTTATTTTTAGTCTCTGTATTAGAGATTACTATGTGGAATGACCAACGTGTCACTTTCTCTTTTCGGGTCTAATAAAAAGTTATGGAAAAGTCACCGGCCAATGAACGGAAAACATTATGAATTGATGTAGAAGTTGAAAAAAAGCGCGTAGAATTTCGGAATGTATATGTTGATTATACTAAACTACAACATCTTTCAACGAAGAATAACATGTGTGAATGCATTTCACTTTTTTTTCGGTTGTTCAACTTACTCATACTAATTTTTTCATCCCATTTCGTGTCTGCAGGTAAACAAAATGGTTCTGTGTCGGCATTGGAAAATAACTCATTAGTATATTCGCAAGAGTCACGACATGCTTCGTCTTTAGCACTCCATGGAGGAGCAACCACACCACGAGCAGTATCGCAAGAAGATATTTCTCGGTGAGTAACTTTGAAACATACAGAGTTATTAAAAGGATAAAAATAACTCAAACGCTCAATAACGAAAACGAACATCTTGGATATCCTGTGTATCCTAATGGAATGAAAGAGTTCAGGAGGATGTTGAACATAATCTGGCACGTGAATTTTAATTAGCGGCCCACGAACTAAGAATTTCTGTCGTTGAAAACCATGAGGTACTCGTTGAATATGCTAAATGACGGATTTCAAATGATCTCAACATATTTATAGTTTATTATGCCCACACGTGTATGTAGCGACAAGTTGCATGGCGTGATGAAATCAATATAGGTACAATACAATACTGGAAATTCTGGTTGCATTTGGTTGAGTGAACTGCTGACAGATTGAGGGCTTCATCAAATGTGCTGTTCTGAATGTTCTGCGTGACATGTTTATATATGAAATATATTTTCACATCGTTGATTGGCATATATCATTCAGACACGAAATTTATCCAAAAAACGTGAATAAAAATACGGAATGATATCAAATTTGAGAGCTGATCGAACGTCGAAAAACAAACAGAAAGAAGAACTTCTATTCCTATACGAGCTAATTGACGGCATATTTCAACTCGATGCGGTTACAACTTAATTGATATCGCGATGACAAGAAAGGCTACAATGAAAATTCTCACTTCACATTATTCCATAGTTTCGAGCTCAATCATTTTCAATACAATTCTTTAATACGCTACTTAGACATTTGAACCAAATGATTATTCTAATAATTCGGTGTTGAATAGCAGCTGATACGGAACAAGAGCAACGTAGAAAATTTTGACAACAGCAAAATGGTCATAGAATAAGTTGGAAAAGCGGACTAATTCAGATGAGGGAAAACTTGAACTTCTTTCAGCTTACTTCAGTCATATATTTATATGTCATGCTGACTGTCCAGTGGTAATATATTACTTCTGTTCTTTCATTCACAAAAACGGTAGAAACATCAGCTGTCTAAATGTAATAGCCAGTGCTCATCACGTTGACAAGTGCAGAAAAAAAATTTAGTACTACGCTTTTCTTCTTCAACATCTTTCGGAACGTGAAATTCCATTATCCTCAGGAATTCATTATTATTGCTATATTCTTCGTACTTTTTTCCCCATCATGAGTGCCTACATCAAGTAAGAAACAGCCGGGAAAAATTGAAAACTGCGGAAGAAAAGGGCGCACAGAGCGATTATAGACTATTTTCGGAAAAAAAATGGGTAGAGAAATGGGGCCAGTTATACTTTTTTATTGTGTGATTGAGATTGCTGCGGTAAAAATCTTTTCTTCTCCTCCACCATTTTCTATTCATGCTCATCGATTGCTCATGCTTAAACAGCAGAGTGGTGAGATTTTGTCGAATCTCCGTATTTATCAATGATGGCGATGATGATAGCAGTTGGTGAGCTAACGTGGGCGTTTTATTAAGCAACGTTGGAATTATGCCGCAAACATGACATACACATGTCCCAAGAATGAAATGAAGTATGTACATACATATGGTGTTTGACGTCAATAGCACTTTTGATTCACTCGAGAACCACATAATGGTACGGTAAGTACTGGCTGCATATGATATAGCGATAGTTGGCACAATCGTCGATCTTGATATACATCCTCCTCGTGTTCTGCAGATCGTATAAAATTGTGCAAATGAGCTTTGTCATTTCATTCCAGTATCTTTACCTGATGCTGACACAAATTAACTGAGATTTTTGTGGATAACGCTTAACTAAACAGGTCATCCCTGGTAAAAACAATTAAAGACGTAACAGGATAATGGTGTGAAATCCACTCTTAGAGTTGAGGCATTTATTTCAAATTGGAATACCAAAGTCTCATATAGTTTTTGTACACAACTACACCTCAAGTGCGGCTGATAGTACTTGATGAGTAGGATATTATACGATATGTTATATTATGTTATAATGTTATATTAATATTTAAACTATGCCTGACTGATATACGAGAATTGTCAATCAAGTGAATTTGCATATCTTTCGAGGTTCAAGTAGAATTATCTCGGCCATGTTCGGAATTAGAAAATTCTTTGACAGAGTGTGGTATAAATACACACGTACATGGAGATACTGGCGATATAGGCGACAAAAGTCAAAGAGAAATGAAGTTGTAGCGACATGAAGTGAACATGTCAACACCGTGCTCATCTCAATGCGGTCCGTGATTTCCATTCACCCACAGTGGAGTGAACGCTAATTCGGCAAGTGGATTATCTTGAACCACTAAATTGTCATTCGCCCAATACATGATCTACATATTCACATAGATTCCAGATGCACCCAATCAATATTGATGGCGAAACAGCGATGTTATTCATGACCGAAGTGTTTCGTTGGTATTGTTCTACGATCACTCAATCGGAGCTTATTGAATTCTTCGTTTTTCGAAATCATTCGAATATTTTTGGAGTTTCATTTATTTTCCGATGTCAATCGTTCATGCTTGAAAATTTTATTTGTTCATGCCGTACAGAATATCTCATAATATCCAGATTCGACTCACTGAATCATATGTGATCGCGAGAAAATGTGAAAAATCAGGGTTTTCTTAGATGGATAAGACACGAATGCGATATATCAGTTGACCGAAGAATACTCAGTGAAAAACATGAACAGGCTGACCTGCATTATAAATAAGCGGAATGACACTACGTTAATTTATCACCAGTAACTCACGAGGTGAATTCTTCCCAATATAAATATCATGAAATCGATTATTATTCCTCCAGAATAGAAGAGTTATGATTGGTATCATTATTTCATTATATCATATGTCAGTCGGTATGGACCATCTCATAATAGAGGGAAAGTTTATGTAAACAAGTAGAAAAAAGTGTTCATGCCAGTGGAGTTTGAGGAGGTCCCATTGAACGCTCGAAAGAATATCAGGTGATTGAAAGAGGCTTCGATCCAAATAAAGTGCCATCAGATTGTACGTGACTTGAATATCATAGTACGATTGAGAAATGTACAGGTATCCCTCTATACAACCTTGTACTTCAGGGTCCTACAAATATAAACACCCACGTGTGTATATGCGTGTTTGCGAAACTACGCAAACCATTTGAGTTCGGAGGTTGAGCTGAAGTTCTTATATGGGAGGTGGTTGCATTTCCGGCTGATCTAACCGAATATTCCATGAAACTTCTTACTACATTGGAATGCACGTGCCCACAATATGTTGACATGTCATTCATAATAACAGACTGGTTAAGAAATTAATAATTGTTCGCATATAATCAATAACAATGTAGACTTTTATAGATAGTAAAAAGAAATCTCGTGTAAATTTGCCATGCCAATTTATGCCGGTTCCAGATTTTTTTTCATTTTCATCACTCTGTTGTTATTGATTTACCAAAAATTATAATGACAACGATATGATCAATGCCGTCCTCATCCACAAACATTCTAATCAATTCATATTCCCAGAGTTATACGCGTTGAATGAATGAGTCTCATGTGAAATAGTCTGGATGAATATTCATCGAAATTGAGTATATTGTGAAACCAAATCATTTTCAGGCGGTGAATTAATTCTGAAATTCAAAATCACTTTTTTCGAAACATATGTATAATTTCTACACATATATATGTGGAGAGGAAAAAGAACTGTATGCTATATTTGACGTGAATAGAAACCGCCCGTTTATATTTGTAATCATGTGGCGCGTTCGTACGGCGTGTCACGAGTGACTCAGAATGTGCTACTTGGTATAGAGTATGAAGTTAGAGAGAGGAAAAAAAACCTCGTCTTTCTTCTACACAAACAGGCAGATACACACTCATACACACACACACACACACACACACACACACACACACACGCGCACACACGCACACACACCTTCTTTCTGTCTCCCATTATCTCCACACACATACATTCTTGGTAACGCAAGTTTTTCACGATATATTTGGTGTATAGTAGAGTCACGCAGTAGTCAATCGGTTGACGAACGTGGAACATTCGCATCGGGTCGCTAATTGGGTCATGCTTGAAGAGTGACTGTGTATGACAGAAAGTACAGTTATATTGTACTGTCTTTATTCATGTATTCATGTGAAATTCGAAGTATGTGAAGTTGGAGAAAAACATTTTTTATTAGGTTCATCAAGTGTTTTAGTGAAAAAAATTCCATCAGTTGGATTGTGACATCAATAGGAGATACGATATAGTTTGGCAGTAATTCGAGCCCGGTGTCATATATGATCCTGATATGTAACTCTACTTCTATTTAAGAGTACCATCGAAAAATGAGGATACACAGCAGCCATTTACTGATTTGAATGAGGTGAATGCATTCGTGTGTGTACGAACAATTGATGCATTTATGGCAATATTCACAACGTATTCAAACAAGCTTGTCATACAGGAAACCATTGAACTATAATCGTAAGATGATTTCATTGGAGACAAGGATGACATACAATCACATCAGTATACTCATGAGACTTCTTCATTTCCACTGATTTTGTCTTTTTTGTTGAGTTTCGATTCGATAATCAAATTCTTGGGACTGCTGACATTCTTTCGATTATTATTCAATCATGATTGCCTATTCAAATGATTCGACCACTTGTAATATAACTGTAGAGGCAATACTAAACTCATCTAAAAAATTCTATTTTGCATTCGATTAAGATCTGTGGGAAACAGATTTCAAAAATATTATCAGATTCAAATTCTTCCATTAATAATAACAGGTGAAAATTCACAACTACTCCTCCATGTCGCTGTGTCCTCTTCTGTTTCCTCTTCATAGTCCGCTTGTGCATTAATCCACTGTTGTTCTGGCATATTCATCCAACCGGATGCATAGATAATAAAGTGCAACCTTCATCGTTGACAACACCTGCATAACATTATGAAATAACGTGATCGCGAAGTATGAGTGCAGTGCACACAGCAACGATATTTACATCACATGGTAGAAGATAAAAATTTTACAATAGCGCAAAAAAAAACGAAAAAACAACAGAACTATCTTCGTGTTATTCTTCATTGAAACGAGGAATCAAACTATGGGGGATGATGCATCCACATTCTATGAGTATCGAAATGTTTATGTTCGCGGGCAAGAGCGTCAGAATGCATGCGACCATAGATACATTCTCCATACATTCGCTTTCCCTCCATTTTCTCATCCCACCCTCCACAACTCTCCATTCCCCATCTTTAGTTGCATCATGTGTATATACATGAAGAGGACACAGGAAAATGTCACACAATGCAGAGTTGCGGGCAAATTTAAACGCTCCATTTCAACCCCCTACTATGACTGTCTGACAGTGGCTCCCATGATTTTGCCATGTATATTACACATGGTGAAAAAAGGGGTACGGTAGAAAGAGAAAGCAAGAGAATATGTGGTGTGGACAATCATTGTATATGCATCTACAAATAATGAGACAGAAAAACTAAGAATGATCTATAAACGAAGAAAATACAAATTCAAATGCCCAACGAGGATGACTCACACCCTCGACACAACGTCGTTCAATCCCATTAGTGTGCGTCAAATCCCAGGAGCCCGGCTGAGTCATAAAATTAAATTTTCATTCTATATTATAATTAGTAGTGAAACAAATTGATGAACTACAGACATGTGCATCTTATGTTTCATGTTTTATCAAACTTCATACCATTGAATTGTAGTAAAGAAACTATGAGTTTTAATAACTCTGATAACCAATGAAATCGTATTATAAAAGACATTGTCCTTCCTATCAGATTCGACAAAAGATCCCCCGAAACTACGGCATTTATCTTTTTCAAGGAGGCAAGTATTTCCTCCCATATTGCAAACACCAATACAACAGTTGAATATGAAAAAAATATCACTCCTCCCTTAGGATGAACAAAAGTTGACTAAATTCACTCAATTGTATTCATAAATGCTAGAGACGTACACACGCATTGATTATTCATTATAATATTCCGTAGTTCGTACGGAAAATGTATATACAAATGTATTCCTCTGCAGCTGAAAATGCTCAGACATATACTTCAGATACTACAAAGGGAAATTTGCCGATTGAGCACATCACTATTGTCTCACAGAGTGTTCCCAAACAACACAACACAAATACTACACATCCCAATTGTGTCTTCATTCACTGATTTTCCCATTCCACCAAACACAATTCGAGTGAAAGTCCCTGACCGAATGAAAGTTTTAATCCATTATCTCTGATAAATTCTACTAAATGCAAAAGCCCAACTCATGATCTTTCAGAAATCAATGTAATATTCAGTCTGTCGCTATGACTCAACATTTACCTTGCGCTCGTCAGAACGTTAGTGAGTCTTCACTTAATATACGTACATATATACATGAGCACATTGCAGTTAGTTAGACCTCAGGATTTCGGTCATATAACTGTCAGCCCGAGTTTCATCAACATTGGTCGCGTACCTCCGTGACGATGCTCAAATGCCGAAAATTCTCGTGGTTATCCGATCCCTTCAAATACACTATAACGCCATGGTTGTATACCATGAGAGCTTGTTTCAATGCTAGAGAGCGAAGAGTACTACAAACATATATGCACCACCACCAGCGTGTAACAACACTGCATCAAATCAGCCAGTATGTTCGATATGAAAATATGGCCAGTCGTACTATACACTGAACATTATATAGATTGAGTCACGTAACACATTGAGTGAGACACGAACCCGTCCACCACTTTCATACACCCGTATAACACCTGAGTATACACAGTTATATGATAAACATGGTCTATTGATATTTACGATACCACAGATTTGCCGTTGACGAGAATAGTCAGTCGTCCCATTTTTCGATTTTCATCGGGAATCTATTCATCTATGAGCTCAAATTCTCCAATTTCAAATTATGAACCAACTCCTATGCGAACTATTGCAAATTCTCGAGTGAATTTTCGTGTTAGAAGATGCATTTATCATCCACATAGATGATACATACATATATATAACTCAAAGCCTACTGTCATGTTGAAACAGCTAAAATTTATACACATCTTATCATATATATACCATCTTGCCTTATGATATTTCAATAATATGAACAAAATGAAACATAAACATGGTGATATTTGTGTCTAATATGCCGGTCTATATCTATGAACATGAAACTCGTGTGTCCGGCTGCGCCGGATATTCACCGCCCGCACATTGGTAATCCATATCTATGCAAGTAATGTTAGCCATAAATGCATAAACGCGTTGCAAATTGTTAGTGAAGCACACGCGCGGAAATGCTTCTGGAAATTATCGAAGAAAAAGGTTCCAGTGCATTGACGTTTGCCATGCAAGTATGCGAGGTTTCACACCCGTATACGGTGATGTGCAATGTTGTGTTGTACAAAACACCGGCTGGTGGCAATATTATGTCATGTTAGGAATTCTCACAAGTAGAGCGCCACAGTGGTGACCTGGTGAAACATGCAACAAACTGGCGCCAAATGTATGAATCTCCATGTGAAATCTTAACAGTTTTGTACATACTCTTGCACAATCATGCAATGAACAATTAAATGCCAACTGAGACATTATTGCCTAGGTAGTCGAATGTGAGCTTGGACGGATTGTGTGTCTCGTGAGACAAATCATCGAATAATCACCACTCATTGAATAATAAAATAACAAAGTTTCAGACTAGTTTATCTAATAGTAACAGCAACAACATTTTGCTTTTCGTTGCATTCACCGTTAATTCCGATTCAGCGAATATGTACGATATTGATTCGTTGTCAGTTGATTGTTTTAGAAATTCCCAATATCTTTCCTCGCACGGGAAAATCGTTGTTTATGGATACACAAAAGTTTACTAATTTACACTGTTTAAATACACTGCATCAATTTGCGTCGGTGTTTCCAAATTAATTACCAATTTAGTTGGTGCATCCAACATTACCGCACATTTGCTCAACACCTGATAGATACTCCAATAACATTCCACTTAAACTTACCATTCGACATGTTTTGCGTGAAAGATGTTGATAAGAAATCCGAACGGGTCATGACTACCGCTGTTTCGAATTAGAATACTATCGGACACTGGACATTCGCAAAATTTTCCGAATCCCACCGATGAACGATTGAAATTACACATAATTGACGGTTTAAGTTTCGAATGAAAGGGAAAAGGTAAAACTGTAGCTCTCTCGTAGCGTCGGCGGATTACGAACAACAGATGTGGTTTGGAGAAGGCAGAACAGGAAACAAAGAGAAAAGGGACAAGTGGCAAACAATAGAACAATAATGAAAATGAATGAAAACATGTAGTTATTACTATTATCCGTCTGGATTCATGAAGAAAAGTATCAACATACTGTCACTCGCTAAGTTTGGGGTTGCATTAGTGTTGTGATGAATCCAAGAACCAGTCATTCTTGCATATGAGCAATTGAATGGAGCATACGATCTCACACTCCACTCATCTGCTAGAAATATGAGTCTGGAGAGGTATCGTATGTATACGTGAATAATATTTTCCTCATCTTCTCGAAGAAAAATTTCTCCATCGCATCTCATGTTCTCCACACTTTTCAGAGTCTAGATACATCGTTGTTGATATATAAACATATAGATATAAGAGTATATCATGTATAATACGTTGAATGTGCTTGATGAAGTGGATGTGGAAATTTTCAGTGTGCCCATCGGCAAGTTGAATTGCAAATGATACCGGGTAAATGTGTGTCTGTGGGCATATAGATATATATAATATGTTGTATCGCTTGAGCACAAAAGAGAGCATAGTTCCAAAAGCATTGAGAAATCATGTATTTGAAAAAGCATCGTCACTCCATGGGCATCTCAGGGTGGAGCTATACTACCGAATTAGTAGTTCATATTTTGTTTATACATCAAAATAAATGTGACTTTCTCAAAAACGAGGATGTTAATTCTTCACAAATTTCAAATTTGACGAATCGCGAGAAATTCCAGTTACACAAATTGGTCTCATTGAATTTTCTCATGCATTTCATCTATCGAGTTGCACGTATACATATCGAAATTTCACAATGATAATTCAGTGATAAGTATAGATACATACACCTCGATAACATGTGTCTCATGATATATGTATGGTGTGTATAAAACGGCACATGTGAGCACGTATAGATATTTGAGTTGTATAGAATGGTAGAGGACGTTGGTTAGTTATATAACTGAGGTATAACCAGGTAGGCCAACTGCCAATACAAAATCACATAGAGTCCGTAGCTATGAAAACCACTTGGGCATATATACAAATACTTGTATGCCAGACACAGCACTTGTGGATATACTCAAACATTGACCCCACAAAATCAGTATTAGTGCAGTAGTTAGATGATAGTTGTGTCGTGGTAGTTACCCGTGCAACTCACACCGCACATGTGAATACAACATGAATAGATACATGACTACATGCATCTCTGTTATATCTAACCAACAACTACAATTTATTTTTACGAATTGGCAAATACACTCACACAATATTTTGTCCATTGCATATTTATGTACAAAGAAAAAAGAGATGGAAGAGGTAGTTGCAGACGGTGTGTTATTGATTCTCTCCATTGTCGCTGCTCTATATGTTACAGAATAATATTTTGTAAGATCTCTCGGACAATACATCAATGTAGCTCCTAAACCATCACCCAACCACACACGTGAAATTTGATTTGCGCATGTCCGTCTAAAAAATAATACAGCACGTGGAGCAACATTTGAAAAGAGGAAGAGGGGGAGAGGGGGAGTGAGAAGAAGAGAATACAAAGGGAAAAGGCTGGATTGGCAGCAGCGCACACCCCTCTGAAAGATTGTGCCAGCCGGGTGGTGATCATGTACATTTCAACCGAAGTACGTTAGTGGCAGTTGGCGCGGTGCACGAAAAGGAAGCTGCTGTGCCATGACGAAAAATTAGAAAATAACAATCAGTTCAATATTAGTTCAGATCACGAGATTTTTGTAATATTTGTGTGTGATGAAAGTGAGTGTGTCATTTTAAGGAAGGTATTCCATTTATGTGTTTGCAACTTCGATTTATTGACAGTAGATAGTAATGCAGAGGCTTGAAGAATTTGTTTTCTCTTTCGTACCTACGAACCATAAAATACTTCTTTGTCATAACATACAAATATTGTTGGCGGTATCGAGAATTTTCCAGAGCTGTACGAATCGAAACACAAAAATGCATTGCAAATTTTTTTGGATCATATTGACAAACTCATTACTCCGTGACGGATAAAGGAAATTTCAATGCGCAATTTGTCCAGAACATCAATAACAGAGGATGTAGAAAGTAGTTTGTTCGATACCAAACAATAAGCAAACATCGAATATCTTTAAGGAAGGCTAGGTTTCAGTTATGATCGTTCTCTCGAGCGTTGTATAGACGCTACAGACAGAATGCTCGTGACAGCTTTAAGCGCGATAAGAACGCGTACTTTCACACTGCAAATATACAACGGGATATTCACTCTTTTTCTCTCACCCACCCACTGTGAACCACATTCTGAATAAGACACGCGATTGTACATAGAAAAAATATGGAGGTCAAGCGAAGAGGAAGAAACGAAGTGACAACGTTGATTAAATCGGAGGGCATCAACTATTTCATATGATTTCATATATTTATATACATCCATTCATATAGAATCGTTGACTGAGAATCAAAAAAACACCACATCACGTCATTATTCAATTTTATACAAGGTCTATGCTCATATTAAAATGGATATAGCTGCGGTGACCTTACAGTAACTTTTTCCACGTTGATTCGCTAAATTGAATTCAATATGAGCGTTACATCATATTGATGCATTGGATAACACATATATGGCCTCGTCTTTTCTCTGTTTCATATTTTCCACTAAATATTAACTTTTTTTTTGTACCTATCGTATTGAAGCCGCACATGGTTTATCGATCTCAATGGGTAGCAGAGCTTCATGTAGTCGACCATATTTGTCGCATCATTTCTCGTTTCCTGTGATATCGGCTTCAGAATTTCGTAGGCATTATGAGCACAATTTTATGTAAAGATTAAGTCAGTGTTGGATTCTAGACAAAAACACAGGTGAACCATCTGAAATGTCAAGAAAAATTGGACTAGTAAACTTTAACAGTTCGTGAATGTGTAAGAGTATTCTCGCAAGTGTGTAATTTTGATTCCTTCAACAGTACACGAGCACATAAGCAGTCAGTGATAGCTACGCAAGTAATCCCGAAATAGCTGCAAACTAATTAAATTTCACAAGGCAAATGACATAAACATGATTAATATAGTGAACGAAGAATGGTGAAATACCCATATATTAATGTACATGGTTTCCTCCTCAACGTCATTCCATGGTTGGATATGCAATGAACTGTTAAGGCTGATTTGACAGCATATGAATAAATTAGTGTTAAGAAAGAAGTGAACCAATAAGTGAAAAATAAACAATCATAAGAGAAACAAGTTGGGAAGTTGTGAGTGCGAAAGGAAGAAATTGAACGATCGTGGGTATGACACGAAATAGACAGAAAATTTTTCCGACTGGTCCTTTTGTCGATCTCGGATGCAAACTCCTACGAGACAAATTCGTTAAAAGGTATAGTAAGTTCATTTTTAGGTTATCTTTATTTACATTTCGTCTGAAGATAATTGCAAAACAATTCATGCTGCCACCCTTAATATGGACGTGAACATGTTGTTCTCTCTTCATTTATCGGGAAATCAAATAAGTGAAAAGAATAAAAGAAGTGTTTGGTACAACAACGATGAACGAAAATTACTCTAACCATTGTGTGAGAGATACGAAAAAATGAAGCAATCAATGATAGCACAGATTGAATTTGGCTACGCATAGGGATATATTCTTCCTATGTTCGGTTTCGTTAGCAATTTAGATTAGGCACTGCAATTCCTAATAAGTTATTACTCCATCTAACTGTCATGAATCTCCTGACCGAAATCGTATTATATCATCTCCTTCCCTCATATATACCAATATCTTCCTGAATATGATCTTGCCCACGGCAAAACTTGCGGGCATCGAATCCAAGAGTTCGAATGGTACTCGATCTCAAAATTCATACCCGCTTGAATGAATGATATTCACAGACGTGTAGAGAACGGATTACTTTGTAATCCGGAATAGTTTTCATATATCTTTCTGGGATAGAATCAAGCAACGATGGGGCATCATCCCTCCTTCATGTAGAAAAGTTGTTTTGTGGACCACAAAACCATGTCTAATCCTATCATACTCACGAAACTTCATCCTAGGAAGTTCACTGAAGATTGCAAACCGCTTGTGCTCACCCGCCGTCCAACCAATTTCCACTGACTTTTCCGTATGCAACTCGTAATTCTCCGAGTAATCTCTCAAACTCCATCATTTCAATATCTATATCTATTCCACAAATACATTCAACTTCTTCATCAAATATTCATGCAGATGATCATTTGAATTCCACCATTATCTAACATTCTACTCGATAAATTTGAAATATCAATAAAAAGATCAAGTGTCGTATGCAGTTCATATTGCTTAGAGATTCCATTTGGGTACGAGAGTTTAAACTTCATTACAATAGTTGGAGTTATTGATAAATTCTCTTCCACAATGTTTTTTCCACACATAATGTCACACGACTTGAATTACATTCCTTTAATATTCATTTCTATGTTTGATTCCAAAAAATATTTCGATGACTTTGAGAAGCTGAAAAGTTCTTGGCTTTATATAATAATGTACATGGTTTTTTTTGCAATATTTGATCAACGTAATATGAAATGGGATGATGGGGAGTTCTTGAAGATTTGTGTAATACCGGAAAAAGTCAAATGCAGCATAATAGTAGTGTGATGAGAAAGAGATTTCGTCTTTTCTGCAAACTTCAAATGGGTGAATATGCCTGGAAAGACTCTGTCCACGTCCATGTGTGTTACCAATTGCGTGGAATAACGTGAAGAAGATCATGACGGCCATGGTAACACAGTAATTGATATTCATGGTATATTTACTCGCTCAGCGTCACTGTTGAATTCCAAATCGGAATGATATGGAGAATGACGTGATTTTATAACCAGATCAGTTTCTTAGAGGATCATGGAAAAATACCGTGTTACGCATCAATATTTTTAATCGTTGAATATTATCAATTATAATGATAGATTTTTCTTTCATATATCGCGAGTCGGGGAAGGAAATTTGTTTATTCAATCAATATTATATTTTTCCGCAAGCATGAATAGTGACAGGAGTGGGAGAAGCGCGCGTGCAAGTCACAGTTTATGTTTCTATTGATCTGATGATAGCGCCTACTACCACTATGAGTATACGAGAAAACAGAGCCCACGCGCATGGCCATCTCTGTTGGCCTTTAATCCAATGCGACGCCACTGATGTGAAGACAGAGACACGCGAACTAGGCAGCGGAAACGTTACACCACCTCGACGCACTGCACCCGGACATTCTTTCTTATTATACCACTCATATTGAGAATTTCTAGCTCATCTCATTATCAGTTTCGTTTTTATTAACACTATTGTCATATTTTGTGATATTAAATAATTGCGTCACACTCTTGACAACAATCGGTAGATGGCTCAAGGCCTTATCGCGTTTGTGAAGTTGTAATAAGACTATGTATATAATGTGAGACTGCATGATGAACAGTGTTTCACCTTCAGCTGTATTAACCTGGTATTCATTCGGGAATAAACAAAAAAATTCATCATTTTAATTGTCGAGTGAGCAGCAAATTCATTGCCACACCCATCATATATGATCGAGAAAGCACGTTACATCAATGCAAGAAGATAGATGAACATATAAAAGGATGAGCAAAAATGTGTACAAAATGGTGTGACTCATCCAATTTGACACTTGGTGCAAAGCAATGAAATGACATAGTTCATCATCAATCGATGTAGATCTTCTTGCAAGTGGTATATCCACAATGTGCCTCGTGTCAACTGTACATGCGATCGTTATCTGATGATTGTACGCGGTCAGGGTTACATACGTCTTACCAACCAAATCATTCCATGTTTTTTCTTACAAATTTTATCGATAATTGTTGCTTATGTATTATATTTCCAGTTCAACAAAATAGTGTGTAGTTTCATTGAAAGTATCGACCGGTCATTCTTCATCCGTGAAAGCCCATGATTGTATGAATCATTTCCAATAAAATGTCTTATTTTTCATGGTGAATAATTTTTCATCTTCATTGATTACCACACCCAAAGAAACATCGAAACTGACAAAGATTATAAAATAAATAGCTCATATATTGTGTCAATTTATACGACAAAGGACACGCTCTGTATCGATCAATGTCGATAACGAAAATTCACATCTAAGAAGAAATAAGATGGAAATAAAACAATCAATTTACGTGAGAAAATTGTGATGAAAAAATATCCTGCAAGCCCTCATAATTTCACATCTCGATTTGATGAATCAATTGCATTCTCAACAGAGACAAGCAGCAGAAAAAATCTTGTTTGTTTTCCGTCTAGTGCAGATGAGTGCGATTTAAAAAAAATAAATAAATGCATTCACACTTCTTGAATTGCTTCAAGCACCCCCATCAGTAAATATCAGTTTGCATTGGTATTCACGTTATCCAGATGAGAAGTTTATGTATTGTATTGTACTTCTGCGACTATTTCAACAAGTCGATAAATAGAATTGATGTACCTGCAGTTTCATATTGATCACTTTAACTGCCCCGAGCGCTTTCTCTCAATGTTGAGTCATATGTGATGTGGCTCACATTCAATTGAATTAATTGCAAACAATTAACGGTACAAACATAATTCCGAGCATGCATTCAAGAGGAGTTCAATGAAATTATAAGTTACAACGTTTGTCGGATTATACTCTGTTCAATTCCAAGGGATTTCCTCATTCGTATGCGTCTACTGAAAAGAATTGAAACTTCCTAGGCACAATTATAGTGTCCGATGTGGTAATTAGTTCATGGTGGGTAAATAAAATGAAATCGTGGCAAGTATACGACTCGACCCAAAGACATTACCTCTATATTCACGTATGGGGCTTCGTAAATTGTCAAATCTGTGCTTCAGTCGAATTTCGATGAAGTTTAGGATCAGTGTGTGCATGCTAAGATAATGTCAGTAGCAAGCATTGCCCAGCTCCTTTGTGTTATCCTAAGCTGAACGAAAACCCTATCTGCTCTATTTCTATTCTCACCATCTCCATTCCTCAGTCTTTTTTTACTTCATAAACTCTCTTTGTCTCTCCTACCCCCTATGCTCGTGTTCATCAGCCTCGTTTCAACCACATTTCTACGCTAATGCAGAACACTCGACGAGAATAAATACATTTCGATTTCACGATGATGTTTATTCATATATCATACGAAATAAAATTCTCCTGGATTCTAATTTAAATCCGATTGGAGATTGCCAATATTACAGATGTGTCTTTACTTCGGCTCATGCAATCCAAGCGATGTGAATTGAATAAGTGATGTACTCGAAATGCGCTGAAAGATATTTAGTGTCGTGTATAATTCATTAAATTCATAGTGACAACCTGTTGAATTACCTCGAAATATTTGGATTCTACTTGTTTTTATGGTGAATTTCAAAGAGAAAGCCCAAGTTATCTGTTTGTAATGTAGTTTTTCTATTCATTGCAGCGAAGTGCGGTCGATAATACTTACCAAAGGATCGTCTGGATTGGGATTCAATATTGTTGGTGGTGAGGATGGTGAAGGAATATTCATTTCGTTCATTCTTGCTGGTGGGCCAGCGGATCTAGGCGGTGAATTAAGACGGGGTGATCAAATCCTCAGTGTTAATGGCATCAATTTACGAATTGCTACCCATGAGGAGGCTGCGGCCGCACTCAAAGTATCTATAACATAAAAGTTGGATGTATTCTATTAGAGATTGATATCAAAGTGTATGTTTGACAATGTGGAAGTTTTGGAAATGTACGTCAGAAACCAACATCATGGCCAAATGAAAACTCGGTGTTCTCAATGTTTACAAATTGATCGTATTTTTCATTGATATGAATGTTGAGATTACCATCATGTCACGACTTTCACAAAGTTTATTGTGGTAACGAAACAGTATTGAACGTAGGAAGATTTCAGAGAAAATATGAACAGTGACAGCGGAATTAGCCATTAATTTCAAACAGAATACTATCGACGAATTCAATGTCAATCATGCTCCTTCCAATCTTATTCTTTCAATGCGTCTTTATTTTTTCCTTCAGGGTACTGGACAGAGTGTAACGATTGTTGTGCAGTATAAGCCCGAAGATTACAACAGATTCGAGGCAAAAATCCATGATCTCAAACAACAAATATCACTGCAGAATATGACTAGTGGTACTCTGATGAGAACTTCACAAAAAAAATCGCTCTACGTCAGGTAACAAACAAATAATTCCTTACATCATGTCATTTTTTCCTACATAATGAATATTATTGGACGAAGCATAAATGATTTTCCACTCAAACATAATACTTAAAATTTGTTCAGGGCACTGTTCGATTATGACCCGAATAAAGATGATGGGCTTCCGAGTCGTGGCCTGGCCTTTCGATATGGAGAAATATTACATGTAACTAATGCTAGTGATGACGAATGGTGGCAAGCAAGAAGAGTTACACCCCAAGGTGATGAAGAAGGACTCGGTATCATACCCTCGCGCAGGCGTTGGGAGCGGAAGCAACGGGCTCGTGATCGTTCAGTCAAATTTCAGGGCCACATGCCCGTTATACTGGACAAGGTGACATTACAAAAATGAGATTTCATAATTTATTCTTCTCAATAATAAAATTATTGGAAATTTCATTACACAAGATCTGTTTGTTCAACAGCAATCGACTCTTGATAGGAAGAAAAAGAACTTCTCATTCAGTAGGAAATTCCCATTCATGAAGAGTAAAGATGACAAATCTGAGGATGGCTCAGATCAAGAACGTGAGTTTTTGCTTTATGCACACCAAATTTGTACTTTATTAAATATCTTTCCAAATGAATTCGCTGTATACTTGCACGATCGGCTCCTGCACGTTCGGTAAAATTCTTATGTGTACGTATTTTTGTTTTTTACATATGGTATTGGTACATTTTATTGGAAAAGAAATGTTCACGAACTTCGGTTTGATGATATTGCAAATCAAAGTGTTTATTATATTGATGTATTTCATTCAATTTCTTCCATCAGTGTCCCCATTATAATAAAAAAAAAAAAAAAATCTCCATTTGGCCCACTTCTCGTTGTAAAATATTGGTGAAAACAAATTTGCCAAGGTCAATTGATGTGAATAAAATAGATACAGGTTCTTATATGAATCCCCTTGAATGAGCTTCTGTGTTTTTGATCTTGTGATACGTGACATGTGTTTTGTTTTGCCTGCTTTATGTAGGTTCGCCTACCACACCTGAGAATGAAAACGATCCTAATCGTAAGTATTTTACGTCCAAAAAAGTACAAGTCAACCATCTATGTATTTTCTTCTCCGTCCAATTTACTTCATCGCATAATTAGAAATTATTCCTTATAAAAATTCCATGATATTTCATCCTCTCTTTCAAGACCTTATACATTATTATGGTATACTGTGTCGACAAAAACTTCATGGCACTACAAGTAACCATTTCAGAAAATTTTCAAATTTTTCTGAAGCCATAATACGCGTTGAATTTCGTCATTTTACTTCATGTGAAATTTTGTGTTCATCATCGTTTTGTAAGTTAAATAGTTAGCTTCATCATACATTCCATGTGATAGATATAGAAAATCCGTGAAGTAGAGGATAAATTATAAATGTGTAGATGGGATTTAAATCAATATAAATGTTCTTTCGAGGCAAACAGAACTAATTTGCAAATATACTATGTTTTAGCATTCATGCTGTGCTATACTCAGGATGACACTAATACCGAAGGTAATTATTTATGCTCATCATTCCTATTCTTCATCGCAAATGCCACCCACCTCATTCGAAAAATTCAAGTGTTCCTGTGTCCAAATTACAACTAACCCTTGTGGCTTTCATGATGAACCCTATTGAGTTATTCGCACACAACCACATGATCTTATTATAAAGCTCCGATATTAAATGTTTACGGTACTTCAAAAACATCTCCATTCTTATGACTTTCGGCGTGGTTCAACAATCCAACTGTCAGCTATTGGAAGACATTGGCACTCACTCGATTGGATGCTTTTAGAATTCGCCAGATTAAAAGAATCGTTTCTGAATTTTTTCTTAATTCATTGAATCGTTCTGTAATTGACATGATTTATAACATCATCCACTGATTTTCAAGATAATACTTCATCAGCCATCCCACCAGTTAATTTTAATTTTATTTAATTGAAGAAAATTTATCCATTCGACGCAGGAAGTAAAGAAATTTTGTATCGCGTTGAACTGCCGTATATGGAAGAACTGACGTTAGTTTATCTGGAAAAGGAGAGCGATGAAAATGTTGAAGAGCTTAGTAAGTCAACACGTGTGCGTGTGTGTGTGCGTGCGCGTGTGTGTGTGTGTGTGTGTGTGCACGCGTGTGTTTGTGGGTGTCTGTGATAAAAAATAAGAACGTGATGAAAAAGATATTGTAAAATACTAACAAATGATATGAATAACATATTTGAAAGTGAGAAGAAGAGATAAATTGGCAAATAATTGTAAAAGACCCTTTTTTTTGAGAAAATACCCACCTTGCGCTTGTTACCAGACGCATTACGTAACTGCGATAGGTGTAGGGTCAGCATGATACATGTATATTTACCTTTCATAAATTGCGAAAAATCCGCCTTGAGTTTGGAATGGATCACAACATGAAACAAAACTGCAATTAATATTGATGTAATACTAGATTTAGAGAATCAACTTGGTACAATTCATGATTACGGCCATATGTCAACATTGAATTAAATTAGCCATTCTTCAAGTTTTCTGCCCCTTCACTCTGACAGGGTGTCATCTCTGATATTCATCTCTTTTAGTAATTATGGAATATAACATTTTGTAAATCGATATTCCAGGTAGCGAAGAAACTGTTCTCTCGTATGAACCCGTACAACAGCTCAGTATACAATACACACGTCCTGTGATCATTCTTGGACCTCTTAAAGATCGCATCAATGACGATCTCATTTCTGAATTTCCTGACAAATTTGGTAGTTGCGTACCACGTGAGTTATTATTAGTATTCATACACATCAACTGGAACACAGATACATGACTCATGATTTCCTTCCTTTTTTTTATTCATAAAATCTGATACAAACAGATACAACAAGGAGTAAAAGAGAATATGAGGTTGATGGTCGAGATTATCATTTCGTCGCGTCACGAGAACAAATGGAAAGAGATATACAGAACCACTTATTTATCGAAGCTGGCCAATATAATGATAATCTCTATGGCACTTCTGTTGCTTCTGTACGTGAAGTTTCGGAACAGGTGATTGTCAAATAATATTTTCAGTGCATGTTTATAGCACCAGCATCTCTCGAATAACATCAAATATCAGAAAATTCGTATGCTAATCATTTACATTTCCATTCATTTGCAGGGAAAACATTGTATACTTGATGTTAGCGGTAATGCGATTAAGAGGCTACAAGTCGCACAATTATACCCAATTGCCATATTTATCAAACCAAAATCCGTTGAATCTGTAATGTGAGTGAAAACAATATATTTGCACTATCTCAGAATATTTTTTCGTTTTTCATAGTACAAATTCATTTATTTGAATGTAGGGAGATGAACAAAAGAATGACAGAAGAGCAAGCTAAAAAAACATATGAACGTGCGTTGAAAATGGAGCAAGAATTCGGAGAATATTTCACAGGTAAGTTGAAGATATATGACGAAAGAAAGTAGTGTCAATGATTAGAAGAGAAAAAAAAACCAAGATACATATTAAAAAACTTCTCTCCCACAGCGGTGGTTCAAGGTGACACGCCTGAGGATATATATGTTAAAGTTAAAGAAGTTATTTCTGAACAATCAGGACCAAATATTTGGGTGCCAAGTCGCGATCAGCAACTGTGACGTCCTGCCCCTCACGTGCATCAGAATACTTGGGTCCTACCACCAAGAGCATCATCAAGACAACGCTACTCTGATGAAGAAGAAAACAACTCGCGTAGCGTTGCAACAGAATCGGGTTGGAGCGTTTACGGACCTGCTTTTCCTAGACACACAGATTGATTTCGCCATTAATTGATGAAGATTAAGGGAAAAACCAGGTTACAGTCTGACACAACCACATTATGCCTCTTCCTTCTCCTATGTTCTTCATTTCCTGAATAATTAATGTAGCATCGTTTGATAGGAAAGAAACGTGATAGATAAGAAAAGTGCGCAAATGCCCTATGTAATAGTGAATGTCAATTTGTCACAAGTATGAGCAGGATTATTCACAAATAAATTATGGAGATGCGAGCGATATTCTTATTGCGTTCTGTCTTGTCAAATAATCCTAGGGTGGCGAGGATAAATATTTGATGGCAAATATATTATCGCTGGCGAATGAAACAAACATCTCATACAATTTATTGATGATGAAACGTATAACAATCTGGCAGACGTCATTCAAATGGAGTTGATAACAATGAAGTCTCCACTAATATTGTTGTCGGCCGATTTGAACGGCATTTTTCATTTCGATCATCTTTCAAAAAGAACAACATAGCAACGGAATTTTTTTCAATGATTGAGAGTGCTGATATAATCACTCTCAAATACTAATGATTACGAAGTTTTTAACTGAAACTGTCAAATGAAATTGTTATGATGAATTACACCATTTTATTGTTAAATTAAGATGTTTTATCGTTTTCTTCCTCTTTTTCATAGTCAATGTACTTAATAGTTGATAAATTTCCGTGTTTTCATGTGAATTGATTACAGTAATAATGAGATAAACGATAAATGATGATATAAAAAGCACGGGCATACGATGGTGTAGGATGAAGATGTCATTGATCAATGGATGAATAAAAGGAATCGTGACAAAAATCCCATGATGGTAAACCATGAATAAGTGGAAGAAAAAAAGAAAATATAGTATTTGAAATTCAAACGCGCAACCTCACAATGTTAATGTGAATCTCACAAGACAAATCGTTAGTATGTATTAGGATATTAGTGGTATATAATGTTTTGTACAGCTAGATGACTAAGCAAGTAGTTTGGGACTATGTGCAACGTTACATAGGGGAATGAAAAAAGGAAAAGATTACAAAGCAAAGGAACAAATACAAAAATTAATATTGTAATTTGTATTCAAATACCACACAATACTTATTTATTATAATAGTAGGTATGAATTTATTTGTAAATACCTATATCTGTAGACAGAGTGTGAACAAAAAGGAAAGTTGGGTAATGAAGAGAACAATATGAGGGAGACTTGGATGTTGTAATTTGTAGAACTGTATTTCTATACTTTACAGTGGTCTTGTCTCTGTAACCCAACCATCTGATCTACTCTACCTTTAATGAGCACCAGAAAGAGAATCAAATCATTCACGAGCAGTTTAAGTATCGTTTTCCATGAATTGTTGAATTTTTCGAAACCATGTGTGCGCGAATTATCGAATTGTCAATATTCCTTCAAAATAATTACGAGTAAAACCCTCATCATGACTTGGCGTTATTAGTTGCCTTCTTACCCGAAATTATTTCAACTGTGTAATGAAGTCCAATGGTATACTTGAAGTATAAACAAAATGGCAGACAATTAAATCTGTTATAAATAGAAGAATACAAACAAAACAAGGGATACAAATATTCGCTTGAATAGCATTCTATCGCGAAACTGTATTCATATATTATATGGGAATCCAAACAATGGAAGGGAAAGAGAGAACAATGATGAATTGAATATATGCTCGAATTTGAATAAAAAAAATACAATTAAATACTGATGGTTAAGTCTGATATTGATGACACTTTGTTGATCCATTTATTCAGATGTAGAATAAACTCGCATCATGGTAATTATAAAGTGCTCTTTGAGTTTTTCGAAGACAAATTTGTATTCATGCGGAAATATTCACCGATTATTATACAGCTCCGAATTTCATTGCACATGTATAAACAAACAATGAAGACGAGATCGCCAATATGTATATATAAATTTATATACGTATATGCAAAGTCCGTCATCACGAGATCAATACTAAATGTCATCACTCATTTCATAAATGAAGGGTATATATATATACATACATATA